>JASDQU011028038.1:16156-27859 GCA_032191745.1 Picea mariana
GAGATGAAATTTGAAAATAATAATGAGAAGTTTAAATTCTTGTACATAGATAACAAATGATAATAAATATCATACCATAAATAATTACTAATAATATATAATATGAAAATAGAATAAATTATATATATCAATATATGATAATAATAATTTATAATATATAATCCTATGCTGCAAGAGTTTTTAGAACATTGGGAGCATGTATACTAGTGTCTATAATGTCTAGAAATTTCACCTGACAATATTGTATATTAGAAAAAGATTTTACATTACAATGTATCCACATAATGAGAAATTTTAAATTTTAATTTAATAAAATTGGAGGTCAATCCATGACTCGCTATTACCATGGACATGGTGTTGATTCATATCCACACAAACATAGATGCATTAAAATTTATTCATATCCACAAGTATAAAATGAGTATTATTAAGTTTTTTTATTTAAATAATTTTAAAATAATATTTACATGTAATCTAGTCTTTGTTTTATAGTGATATTTTGAAAAAATATAATAAATATATTTGTAATAAATTAGCGTTCCTAATAATGGAATAAAAATATTTATATTTTTAAGAATATTGAAAAATAATACTATTAATACCAAAAATAGAATTTTAATTTAAAACTTTCTATATGGAAACCCAATCCCAAACTCCCATTACCAAAAATAGAATTTTAATTTAAAACTTTCTATATGGAAACCCAATCCCAAACTCCCATTTCCTTGACATTAAACCTCTCTCAAGTTCCCAAAATCATTCACAATCAATTGAGAACACTTCCTCCTTGTTCCCAAGCTTACATGCCTGGCCCAACAACAAGCATGATAAAGTCATGTTTGACTTTAAACTAATTAAGCTAATCCTCGAAATTGTATAATAATATTTAACATATAATATAATTTTATTATAACAATATTAAATATAATATAATAATATTAGAAAAACTTACACATTTATAATATAATAATACTTAATATATTTTTAATATATTAATGTAAAATATAATTACTTTTACATAATAAATTTACAATATAATATAATAAAATAATATATTACATTAAAAAATATCAAATTTATTTTCTTACAATATGGACGTGAATGTGGAAAACTTATTTATAATACAAATTAATGAAGGGAATATATCTCTCCGAAGAGAATGTATACAAGCGGAAAAGGTTGACTTTTAGAAGAGAATTATGCTACATATTAATATTAATATTAATTAAATAGTATATAAAAATTATAACTGTAACATTAAATATAATAATTAATAATTATATAATATAGTATTATTATTTTATAATATAATAAAATACAATTTTAAAGAAATTGAAATAATTTCTTATTTTTAAGGTTTTATAGATTAATTAGTGTGAGTGAATGTTAATCATCATGGTCAACTATATATTATCACTAAATTAAAATAATGTAAGTACACATTATTTTTATATATAATAATAAAAAATATAATAAATAAATGTTAATGGATGAAGTCTTATGGGTTAGCTCCAGTGGATGAGTATTGTGCTAGAATGTTGGGCCTCACTAAATGTCCCCAAGGTTAGGCCCTATAATTAAGGTGGATATTTAGGCTTTTACCACCATTTACCATCCATGAATCATGGGGAAGTATACACAGTTTTTCTTGAAAAAATAAATGTTAATGTATTTCATACAATAAATAACTAAAATACTAATATATAAAATATTTCATGTTGAGTGTTTCAAAGATATTGAACATATCACTAGATGTTTTCACTAAGATCTTAACTAAGATGCTTGGTGTACATGTGGTTAAATATTGTCAAATAAAAGCACGACACATAATTATCCTTGACTTTTATATGTCCAACTCAACAACTATCATTGACTCAATTCTTTGAAATTCTATTGGTTATTGGGATCACAACCTTTATTTCTAAAAAAACGGTACTTGGATTTTGATGCTAGATCAACCTATATGGAGCATTTCCCAATCTAGACAAGACTTCTAGGGATCCCCCTAACTATGTGGCTGGATGATGTTTTTTTAGAAATTGGGAATTATTTAGGAATGTTTTATGAGGTGGATGAATCCTATTGTAATTCTAGGTATATGGGGATGGCGCAAATCCTAGTAGGAATGGATTTGACAAAGGGCGTGGAAAATTCTATTACAATTAAAAGGGTATAGGAGATTGTCTATCAAACCTTTGAATAGAACATTCCATTTAAGTGTGGGAGATGTTATGTTCATGGCCATATGGTGAATGGTTGTCCATTTCCAAATAGAAGGAAGTTCTAGGTATTAAAGGAGAAGAAAGGTGCCAGTAATGAAGGTTTTAAGGGTGTTGCATAGTCTCCAAGGGTTAAGGTGACCATTGAGGACATTTTGAACAACATAACTAGTCCAAAATGATTCTCTCTCTTAGAATAAAAATACCTAATGGACATAGTCCTATGGGGTTCATAGATTTATAAAGATGAAAGGACCAAAAATGAAATGTCAAAAGTATGAAGTAAGTCTAAAATTTCCCCACCCCCGATAATAGAAAGAACTTTGAAAATTTATGTTTTGGGTCTTGGGGGGTAAGTCAAGATAGTAGGGAAGAGTAACAAATCATTGATAAAAATCACTAAGATTGCTCCCCTCATACATTTGAAAGGGTTAGGAGGGCATCAAGGCATTGAGGTGTCCTCATTTGGAAAATTTGTGAATTCAACCACAAAACAAGGGAACCTAGGAGCCCCTTGCGAAGCTCAATCTTCAGAGTTAAAAAAGTACAACCTCAGACTGAGAGATAGAGTATATTTATTTTTTCTAGGTGGGGTAAAGGGGGGCTTGTTTTTTTTATAATAAAAGGAATCAAAAGGTTCCCAAAGAGGAAAAAATACTATATTTCTCTAGCACAAAAACAAGCAAATTTTGAAGTTAAAAGTGGAAAATAATTGTTGATATTTCGGGCCCTTTGAGAAAATTACCCAAGGATGTTTCAAAATTATTTTTTTACCCTGAATTGTCAAGGTCTAGACAACTCCTTAAAAAAATGGCAAAAAAAACTAATAGGAGTAAATAACCAATTTGTCATATTTTGGCAATAATTAATAATAGATAGGAAGAAAGTTGTACAAGATATTTCAAAACTTTTTGGGAGTTAGGAATTTAGTTAATATATTGATGCAATATGGAGATATAGGGGGAACATGACAGGGTGGAAAAAAAATCTTTTTCTTATACTAATTCACGAGCTTTCTTGTTAGCTCTAGGGACTACACTATTTTCTCTAGACCTAGGGAAATAAATAACTCTTTTGAATATTTATGGGCCCTATACATAAATAATGGAATATTAAGATAATATATTTAATATAAAATTTCTTAAAAAAGGTTTTGTTGTGATTGGGAGGGGACCTAAACTTCACTTTGGGGGCATCAGAGGTATGGGGCCCAACTTCCCAAGTTGACTATCTGTCTAATTATTTTATAAACAAATTGGAGGAGGTGGGATTATTGGACATTGAACCTACAAAATTAACTCCTACTTCGAGAAACGAGAGAAAATGAGAGGCCCACATTTAAAAAAGATTGGATCATTTTTTGATCTCATTTAATCTTTCCTCAAAGAAGCCATAAAAATTCGTAAGTGGGTTTCCACTAGGGAGGCTTAGATCATTGTCTCGAATTGTTGGAAGTAGCTCGAACTCAAGGAAAACTATCTAGTCCTTTTAAGATGAATCTAAAATGGTTGAAATAAGAATTTGTGAGTATGATAAAAGAAGTTTGGGAACCTTTTGATTCTTCCTTGAGAGAATCAACCCCTATTCATTTTCACTAGAATTTAAAAAGGGATTTAAAAAAAAAAATAGTGGGATGGTAGAACTCTCATGGAGGTGGAGGAAACTCTAGCATCTTACTATGATACTGAGTTATTTGGTTATAATTCAAAGAATCAGGAAGAAGAAATAAAATATATGGAAGATAGAAAGAGACAAATCCTTCTTGACAAAGAGATAGAATGGAGATTAAAATGTAGATCTATTTGGCACCAGGCGGGTGGTGAAAACATATTTTGTTTTCAAAGATATGCCAATTGTAGGAAAAACACCAACTTTATGTGGAAGATTGAGAAGGAATATGGATCATGGGTGGTTTTTTTTTTATGATATGGAAGTACGTGTTAACTACTTCAAATATTTATTTAAGGCTAAGAACCATGCTACAATAGCAAAGGTATTTTGATTATCCAATTCCTTCCTAGGATTCATTAATCCATAAGACAATTAGGAATTGGTAACTGAAGTAGGTAATGAGGATCTACCTATGATACTTTAAATCTTTCAAAAAGATAAAATCCCAAGATTAGATGGAATACCGATATAATTATTCATGGGGTGTTATGATTTTATTAAAGAGGATCTAAGGAGCATGGTTGAGTCATCAAGAACCATTGGAAAAACTCTAGAATCTTTCACACAACATTCATAGCCATGATTCCTAATATTGATAATCAAGCTAGATTTGAAATTTTTTGACCAATATCCCTATGTAACTGCATCTATAAATCATATCAAATATTATTTATAGAAGATTGAAAGGGATCCTATCTTGAAAATATTTGTTGAACATTTTGGAATTTTTGAGGGGAGACAAATTCATGAGGCAATGAGGGTTTCACAAGAAGGATTGCATTATATTAAGTCAAGAAACTTAAAATCTATGGTAGTAAAAGTGGATTAATCCAAAGCATATGATAGGGTGAGTTGTCTCTATATGAGGCTAATCCTTATTCCTTTGGACTTTTGTCCTTTTTTCATTGCTTGGGTAATGAATTGTATCAACTCTCTCTTTTTCTATCCTTATAAATGGTGCAACATATCCTTCTTCATGCCTAAAATAGGGATTAAATAGGGGTGCCCAATATCCCCCGTCCTTTTCCTTCTTGTTGCAAAAGGTCTGAGCATATCTATAAAGAAGACCAAGAGGAATGGAAGCTTCAAAGGGATAAATGTTGGGAACTCTTGTTATGTCACCCACCTTCTCTTTGTTGAAGATATCCTTATTTTCTGTAAAGGCTCTAGAAAAAAATTGGTTGAGAAGCTCAAAGAAATGATTAACCTTTTTTGCATGTCTACATGCATGATATGAACACAACAAAATTAATGATAACATTCATAGCCATTTATGTCCATGGTTCCTAAGATTGATAATCAAGATAGATTTGAAAATTTTCGACCAATATCCCTATGTAATTGCATATATAAATCATATCAAAGATTATTTATAGAAGATTGAAAGCGATTCTATCTTGAAAATATTTGTTGACCATTTTGGAATTTTCTAGGGGAGAAAAATTCATGAGGAAGTGGGGGTTGCACAAGAAGGATTTCATTCTATTAAGGCAAGAAAATTAAAATCTATGGTAGTAAAAGTGGATTAATCCAAATTATATGATAGGGTGAGTTGGCTCTATATGAGGCTAATCCTTATTCCTCTGGATTTTTTTCCTTTTTTCATTGCTTGGGTAATGAATTGTATCAACTCTCTCTTTTTCTGTCCTTATAAATGGCGCAACATCTCCCTTCTTCATGCCTAAAATAGGGATTAGATAGGGGTTCCCAATATCCCCCCTCATTTTCGTTCTTGTTGCAAAAGGTCTGAGCATATCTCTAAAGTAGACCAAGAGGAATGAAAGCTTCAAAGGGATAAATGTTGGGAACTCTTGTTATGTCACCCATCTGTTCTTTGTTGAAGATATCCTTATTTTATGTAAAGGCTCTAAAAAAATGGTTGAGAATCTCAAATAAATGATTAAACTTTTTTGCATGTCTACATGCATGATATGAACACAAAAAAATTAATGATAACCTTAAGAGATATTTTTGAGAGGGACAAAAACTTTGTCAGTCAATTTTTTTCCTTCAATGTGGTTGAATTAGATGCTTGCTTGAAACATTTAGAAATTCAAAAAAAGGATAATATGTATAAAATGGGGATTGGAAATGGATAATAGAAAACGTGCAGAAAAAACTAAATACTTGGTGTAATTAGAGGTCTATTGGTTTTGGTTAAATAATTTCTAGAAGCCACTCCAATTTACTAGATGTTTCTCACATGGATACCCAAAGGAGTGTTGGAAAGGATTATGCATCTATTTTATAGGTATATTTGGTCAGATGATCTAGGGAAAAAATGAATTGTTCTAGTTTCTTGGAAAAAACAAGCAAGTTGGGGGTTAAATAATATCTTCCTTTTCTCTAAGGAACTAGATAGAAAGAATGCATGACAATCTTGTATGCCCAATTCATTAAGGACAATTACATAGCTTTGGATATAGTGGAGGAATGGGTAAGGAATCCTGTTAAGAGAATCCAAAATTCCTTGATTATATAGAAATAGATCATTACAAATTTTTCATTGCTTAGGAATTAGCTGGTGTGGCATGTAGGAAAGGGAGACAAAGTCTAAATTTGGCTACATCCATGGATCAAAAGTAGGGGATTCCATAGGTTATCTCCCTAATTGATTTTTGATCTAAGAGACAATGGATTTTATACACTTAGGAAGATTTCTAGATGGGACAAGAAAACTACATGGAAACGAAATTGGTTATCCTAGAGGGAGATTCATCTAAGGGAGGAGGATGCAGTTACTTGGATAAGGTACAATGAAAACTCAATATCATGTTATGTTAGACTAAGAGACGATGATGATCAAATTATCTGGTTATTAAATCCCACTAGGGACTACATAAAAAGAATTTGATATAAAGGTTTAGCTATTGAGGGAAGAGAGAATCTCTAGGTATGGTGGTGGAAACAAGTTTGGAAATTTAAGTGTCTAGCATAATCCAAAATATTCATGTGGCTACTCTTCATTTAAAAATCCTTATCCTAGGATATTTTGTAGAATATACCTAATTTTGCGGGACTTGGATGGTGTCGTCTTTCCAAACAAGAGGAAAAAACAAACTCATATCTAATTCTAACTTGCCAATTTACAAAGTAGGTTTGGAATGAGGTAGAAGGAATGACATGATTGAAAAATTCTTGGGATTGGAAAACTATAGAGGAGGCTCTTAAAACTTGTTGCATTAATATGGAAACCAGAAGGTATAGACCTCTCCCTTTGAATCTTTCATGGGGAGTATGGTTGGCCAAGAAATTGAAATTGTTTAAATATAGAGATACTTTTCCTCTGAAATGTGGTGTCCAAAGCTTAAATATACCATTTTCATTTCCTCGATTTCAATAAAAACAAAACATAAGACATCCCTATGAAGAAGTAATTAATAAATATTGTTCATGGGTATTCTTTGATGGTGCTTCTCAGTGAACCCCTCCCAAGGGTGGTGTTGGGGGAATGATTCAACTTTTTATGTTCAATAGTATATCTTTCAACGTTGGATATGGCAAAGAATCAAATAAATTCTATGAATTAATGACACTCAAATTGGTTTTGATGTTGGCTCAAGAACATGGAGTAACACATATTCCAATATTTGGGGGTTCATTCCATGTAATTTAGTGGATGAAACAAGAGCTGAGAAATTCCATGCTCCATCCTTTGTTTCTTGATGTTATGTCTTTATAGTAAGCCTTCACTCATATTTTCTTTGAAAATGTCTACAGGGACATAAACAAGACAATAGACTATTTATCAAAAATAGGATTAGAGTCATATAGATGAGTCTAGAAAGTCTTCATGATCCTTGGATATAATTTTTACTCATATAACATAGTATTTTAGGTCACTTTTTAAGTGTATCTCATGGGTGGTGAATGAAACAAATAGGGAATGATAACTCATACATTTTTGAAAGACAAAAAAAGAGAATGTAATTTCTCAAAACGTGGGAGAAAACTTTTTTTTTTAGGGAATAGTGCAATGTCATCATTAATGAAGTTTAGTTTTTAGTTGTTCATATATAAGAGGGAATTTACAAGTATCATATACTATAGGCCTTATAAGGAAAAATGAATGTTTTATAACATTTCACAATGTAATTTTATTTCTATAAATAAAATTATATGACCTTTTACCTTGAAAAAAAAAACTCTATCTAAATTCCTTCTCTGTGTGTTTTAATAATAATGATAAAAAATTGTATAAAAAAGAAGCCAGATTGAAACTAAATAACATAATAATACAAAATAAAGAAACCGTATCCCAAAGTGTTCTTCTAAAGTTCCAAAAAAACTGAAATTTGCATGCAAAGAGTGTTCTCTCCACTCTTCAAAAGCCCTAATTCTATGTATTTGGCAAGTTGACTATATGATGAAAAATGAAAAAAATAGAGAATGTGTGTTTAATTCATGGTAGAGGAGATCTTTCTAGCAAGCTAAACATGAGAATAGGATTGGGTAATCCAAGTTTCAACAACTAATTGGGCTAGTATAATACACTCATAGTAAATTCCGAGATTGTATAAACATAAATGTGTATTTCAATTTTTGAACAGCTTCATTGACACTGTTTTTTTAACTTATTTTTCAATTATATTAATTTTTATTGCATAATTTTATTTATGCACACAAACAACTGACTAATCTTGTTCCAAAAAACCAAAAAGTCGAACAAACTCGAAAAGGTGAAAAAAGCCAACAAAGCATTTTACCAAAATGCTAAAAAAAACATTAAGCCAACAAGACAAAGTGGGGAAATCATCTTGGTAGAGAGTTTAATCTAGGAGTTTTCATTTGATTCAATTCCATGTGCCAGCTAGTAAAGAGGTAAGTTAGCCAGACATAAATAATAGGAAACCTATGGGTGCATGCATAATTGACTGTCAACTAATAAAACAAACATACAGAAAATGGTACGGATTGTAGCCATGGTTTTACATTCAGTGATCAAATGTATATTGCAATTAAAACAAAAGTATTGAATCCACAATTACAACATTTGGGTAAGAGAAAAGATCTGTAAATCAATTTACAAGATATTTTCCCTATTAAGCTTTTGAAATCGTTGTCTTAGATGGCTGTGTTTTCAAAGGAAAGGGGTTCTGTCATGAAAGGTATTCTCGCTGTACTATAAGAATGTTTAATCATGAAAGTAATGAAGCTGTTTTCTACATGTTTGATAGTGTGCTTGTTGATAACGTCTTTTATGTCAGATGCAAAGAATGGAACAAAAATAACATGGTAAAAGCTGGTTTAAGTGCCAAAGCAATGTCTATTAAAATTCAATGTCTATTAAAACTATACCAAATTCTGAACATATACGTGAATGGCATGTAAATCTTGCTAATGTGAAGTAAATGAACTGTTTTAAGTATTTTCTAGTTTTTAAATTAGTTAGGCTTTCCTCAATGTGTTGTTTTGTGAAGCCATTACCATCTGCAGGCGAATATACACATGAACAAACAAAGAAGAGAGACTAGTTGCAGTGGAAGTTGGACGAGAGAATAAAATGAAGTATTCTGCTCGCACAAGTATGAAGCAGAAAAATGTGTATGCTTTATATTGATCTTTATGCCTTGCTTTATTGGAGGCCTAGAAAGAGCTGAAGAAAGAAAAGTTGTGGGAAAGCTATAAACAATGTGTGGATTTGAGGCTTAAAAACACACAGGCAAAACAAGAAGTTGTGGATTTGAACAAAGTGATAATTACGAGCAAACACAGAATACATTGCAAAATGAAAAATTCATATGTTACCAGTGGTTAGCCTTGAAGAGACCAGGAGCTTAAAACTATGGATGTAATTTGATCTTGTATAGATCTCTGTTAAAAATATATGTTGACTTTGTTGCTGCATAAAGATAATATATTCAGATCTCTGATAAATACAAAATATACTGAGAGATGAACGAGATGGATTAGATGAGGGGCTTAGAGTTACGAATATATGTTGGTCCTTCGTAGATCTTTGATAAAAAATATGCCTGGTCTTCGTTGTACATAAAGCTAACATCTTCATTCTTTTGGTAATACATTGTCTTGGCCACTACATCAAGCTGAGATAAACTTTAATATTGAATTTATCATCAAGAAATTTGTAAAGTCCCTTCTCATATGTTCCAAAAGCTTCCACAAATCTGAGGTGGGTATAGCTTATGTGTTCCGAAAGCTTCCACAAATCCGAGGTGGGTATAGCTCATTTATTTTGTCATGAAAATACATTTATTACTCATAAAACTATGAATAATAAAACTATGTGTTGGAATTTGTGTAGTAGAGCATAACAGTAATATTTTTTAAAATTCAAAGAGTAAAACAACTAGATCTAGAGTTTAGATATCAATCTCCACTACTTGTACAGATCTAGGATATCTAAAGAGTAAGATTGTAATACAAATCTGAACTCAATTTCAGATCTAAACTCAACTTAGATAGAAACATATAGATCTACCCTCAAAGTAGATAGAGACAACAGATCTACACTCAGCTTAGATGAAGACATACAGATCTAAACTCATAACCAATCTGATCATTTAAACAATCAATCAAACTGTAGAAACAGAGAGGTAAACTTAATATATCGTTTAAATCTAATAACAATTAATGCTGGAACATAGATCTAGATAGATCAGACTGTATAGAACTCAAAACAATATACCAGATCTGAAAAGGATAGATATATCTTGTTCTGATCCTTACCTCTGAAAAAGTCACAGCCAACAAGAAGGATGAAGGACCATTTGAATTATGCTCAGACAAAGGTTCAGTTCATAGATCCACCTTATAGGTTGGATCCCTTTGCCAATAGATGAAGAAAGTTTCTTGCCACCAAAGGTATAGGGCCACAAAGACCTCACACTGTCAAACCCTCACACTAGCAGTGGGTGAATGCATACAAACCCTCACACATAAATATTATGGACAAAACCCTTTATACAGGAAAGCCAAAAGCCAAAGAAAGAGTCATAGTCTCGACACAAGAACAAACACCCCACAGCAGAAATAGAGGACAACACCCATAGTCATATCTCAACAGTTATTTGAAGAGGGACTATACAATAGTTACTCCAAAAATAATTTATCAGAAGAGGCCACAGTTTACTCAGCAGCATTTAAGGAGGAGGTGCACCAAGGTTAACTCGCACAACATTTACGAGGAGAGGTTGTACCTCTATCAGCCCACACATCAGTCAACAAGGAGAGGCCGCACCTCTATAACAATTAAAAGGGTCGCACCCTTACACATTCAACACAGCAGGAAGAGGGGTTTTACCCTAACGGCTCACCACAACAAGAGAAAGGGGGCCGCATCCTAATTACACCATAGCAGAACAAGAGGGGTTGTAACCTACACCCCACACAGCAAAGGAGAGGGCCGAGTCACCCTGTACTCCCTCCATACAACAGATAGGAGGGTCGCACCTATCAGCTAGCTCATAGAAGGAGCCACACCCCACATCACATTCACATAAGAAGCTGAGAGGAGGCCACTCCAAGTTCTCCTCCAAAGAAACTACAGTCACACCTCACGGACCCTACAACAACAACAATCAAGGGAGGCCGCACACAGCAGGAGATCACCAAGGAGGGCCATAGCTAGAAGACAAAGGAGGCCGCAGCTAGAGGAGAGAGATCAACGCTTGCACTTGAAGAATAATAGGGTGAGTGAGAGGTGAGGGGGGGTTTTTAATTTATAGTATTTAGGCTAGGGAAAGGGTTAGAATAAGACAATTAAAAGCACATGTTTAAATTTAAATTTAAACATGTGATAATAAACAATTTAATTTTAACTTTAATTTTAACCCTTCAATAAGACAACAAA
>JASDQU011028040.1:0-12258 GCA_032191745.1 Picea mariana
TAACCTTCTTCTTGCGAATGTTCTCTACCGTCACATCTCTTCTGAGAGATAAGCCACCACCATTCCAGCAAGCTTGTTTCCGCTGCATTTTACAGTTTCATCTTATTTCGTTATTGAATAGAAAACCAGTTTTACTATATCTCTATTATTTTGTGTTAAGCACCTATTAATAATCTGTATTCATTTCGTTCTGCTCATAAAATCTGTATCACATGACTTCCAGGAATATTTGCAGGCGGATTTTAAAAATGAAGAAGTTTTCTATCTAGACATGGTCATCTCTTTTGGCATCAATGTCACCAACATGATAGAAATGAGAAAAAGAGAAGAAGATCTCCCCTCCCCAAACCAAATCAAACAATTAAATGCATGTTGGAAAGAGAAAGTTAAGAACCTACATCTCATTGTCCTATCATGTGAAAAAGACATATCAAAGAAAGAAGAATTATTCAGAAAGCTGACCGAAATAGACTTTGACAAAAGTAAAAATGAGTTCAAAGACCCCAAATTAATCCCGAACTCCTTGTCCTTAACCATGAAAGCCTTCGATGTATAAGTTGATATTTTAAGGGGTTTTATTTACAATTTTTTTATGAAATCCTTGAATATGATGAGGATGACATGGACAACTATCTAGTGGACTATCTAGTACAAAATGAAAAAATTGAACACGCTTTGCATAATCTTTCTATATATCTAAGGGAATTAGAAAGTGAGATTCTCAACATAAAATTAAGGCATCAGATCAAAGTGTTCCCATGAGAAGCTACATTAAAGAATAGATCCAAAGGGAATTCGAGAAGCTCACCGACGAAGGGAAAAAAGTGGTTGGTAGGACTCCAGTAACCATCGACGAGAGAAATAAAAAAACATTAGCAAGAAAATAGCAAAGGGGGAGAGAGATACCATCATTGTAAGTCTATACTAATCACATCCTCATTTTTTTATCAATCCAATTATTCCACCTCTGTAAATAGAAATGTCTAACCAAACATTGATAACTTCCAATTTCTTCTTTTCAGGTCTTTCTCTCTACCATCGCCCACTTCTTCTTTCTACAGTCCTATTTCTCGTACTTATTTATTTTATACTCTGTGGGATCCCCAAGCCCAGTCTATATGAAAAACACATTTAAATTTCAAGAAATATGTAACATACAATATTATTTTTTGATAAATTTAAAAGAAAACTACTTCAAGAATGTTGGATGTCAATGCATGTGAGTCATCTTCTTTTATTTTTATGTGCTCATAAATTTTTATGTTTAACTATGTTGGATGTCAAGAAATTGTGTTTATTTAATTTCAATGTTTGATGTATGTGATTCCATGTCCTATTTTCCAAGAAAATTTATTTCAAAAAACAAAAAAAAACATTTTCTATCATTTTTGTATTTCTTTAAGTCATTACGAGGGAAATTCTCTAAGTCCCACTTTTGAACTATAACCACCCTAGGAAAAATTTAAAGAGGAGTACCACATCTATAAAAATGCAGTAGGATTGACATCCTCGTTAGGTTGTCATTTCATTCCTAACAAATTCAAAGGTCAACAGACTTTTAAATACATCTGCAATAATATCCGCAGAAACATAAACCTTCAAAATGTTTTATCATTCCAAAAAAAACTATCAACTCGACAAACATGTTACAAATATACCATTTAGTACTATACTTCATTGTCATAGGGATCTTACAAATAATTATGTTCTTACAAATATTTCAATTGGATAGGCATGTTACAAAGATGCCCTCTTCCTAGGGAGAAATTGCAGATCAACCTATGCAAGGTGGGTTTGCTTCTCATGGATAAAAGTTCCAGGAAAAGAGCATCTTCCTCTGTCTCGACACATTCCTCTCACACAGTTTAAATTAACTTCAATGAGCTAAAAACTCATGAAAATAAAAAATCATGTTAGTTGTGTGTTAATATATAGAGAAAAATAGCAAACACAAAGGTCGCACAAGAAGATCAAAGAATCTTCAAACATGTTTTAAAAAAAGTTTATATTTGTTTCTTTGCCACCACATATAACTTTATTTATGCTAACAAATATAGAGACAAACAAGCCAGATGATCTATTTAATAGAATGATATGGATGTTTCTTACTTTGTCCATGGGAAAAATTAAAGAAATGATTATGAAAATTGTACATAACTCTAAATTTTGCGATGAAAGTGAGTTGGAAGTATAAATAGATCATTATAAATGAATTTTATAAGAGATAAAATCTACAAGGTAGGAACTCAAATTTCCGACATGGCAAGTCTCCAACAATATATCAAGTTACACGTGATGGGGATATATGTTTTTTTAGTAGCTATCTATTGCACTAGTGGTAATAGGAAAAAATAAAAAATCTTATTAAGAAAATAAATGTAAGATGGATTATGCAAAACACAGTAAAATTAGAATGAGAATACTTTCAAATACTAAATGGTTTCAATGCCAGAATTGCTCTAGGAAATTAACACTCCATCTCCTTCTCTTTCTAAAATGAATGTGAGCCATCGATCATTTTCCATTATGTCATATAATATTATCATTAACTAATTCGGAAATTGAAGACTCGCTCTTCACGGCTGCGAGCTTCGACGAAACTGTGTTTGTTTTGGAAGGAAAACTCCCATAGTGGCATTCTCCCGAAGTTATGTAGCAGCCTGACATCTTATGGCTGACGTGTCGCAGAGTTGCACATGTCATTTTCTACATGGATACCACATGTCATCCTTGTTGCTTGCCACGTGTCCGTGGAAGTTTCCATGTGTCTTTGGTACTTCAGGGGCTTCTCATTCTCCCACGATCCATCTGTGCATTTATTCCCACTCCAACCTAACAGGAACTACGCTTCCATGCAACACTTGTTAATATATACAAAGTACCACTTGATAAGCTTTTGTTGTGTAACCTCAAAGCTTATTTTATATGAACAAAAATGTGTTTTCACCCACTTCATGCAAAATGGTTTATATCTTCACTTAACTCCGCGTTTGCTGTTAAACATAAATTCATAATTAAAGGTATGGTTAATAAGCCGACCATCGCCTCTCAATTTTAAAAGCTTAAGTAAAGGAAGACGTCGAAGCCTCTTAATTTTCATTCAATAAGAAAATTACTATCCCTTTTGTGCACAAACAACAGTAAAATTACGTAACGGAATGCAAAATGTCACATAATTGAATCCAAATACTGGCCCATATGACCCCAACTGAATACGATTACTGTAATCAAATGCAAGGCATAATATTATTTATAATGATATGAATACTAGGTTAATCACTGTCTTAGTTTCATGTATCTCGTAACAAGAGACATAAATTCCAGTGGGTCAGTGTTCTCTATCATCCTTTTCTGCTACAAAGGCGTCCTAAAACGCTAATGGCCAGATTCGATTTGTACTTTCAACAGCTCTGGAATCCCCGGCCCACTACCTGATACCTCCTTCAGCCCATGCAGCATAGTCCCTGCGAACATCCCATCTGTTCATCTCAAAGACCAACTATGCTTCAATGGCATCTCTGAATTATTCAGTTCTGTGAAAATATCAGAGAGATTGAACATGTTTCTAGTTCCATTCACCAGGTACAATCGTGGACATTATCATATGCATAAAGCAATGATATTTAAGAAACTTCTTCGGGCATGCAAGTATGCAGGCGAAGGACAATGAAAATATCTTAATGTTCCGTTTCATTTTTCGTATGGGTGATAAATCTTCAATTTTACCTTTTATACCGGCATCACTGAAAGCCAAGTACTGAATATATGCTGCAATATACAGTATAGGATCTGCAGCATTTTAGATTCTACGCTGTATATCCTATCATATATTGGTATTTAATGCTGAAACTAATCCATTTCCTTCGATATCACTTCAAATACTATGCACAAACAATACTAAGTACTGAATACATGCTGCAATAGACAGTATAGGATCTGAAACATTTTAGATTCTACGTTGTATATCCTGTCCTATATTGGTATTTAATGCTGAAACTGATCCATTCCCTTCAATATCACTAGAAATACTTCGCACAAACAATACAAAGTACTGAATATATGCTGCAATATACAGTATAGGATCTGAGGCATTTTAGATTCTACGTTGTATATCCTATCATATATTGGTATTTAATTCTTAAACGGATCCATTGCGTTGGATATCACTTCAAATACTACGCACAAACAATACTATGTACTGAATATATCCTGCAATATACAGTATAGTATGGGATCTGAAGCATTTTAGATTCTACATTGTATATCCTATCATATATTGGTATTTAATGATGAAACCGATCCATTGCCTTCGATATCACTTGAAATGCATCGCACAAACAATAGTGTACTCTGATTTACATTCAACTCTACAGTTTCATGTATATTCTTACCCGTAGAAGCTACAAATAGGAATCAATAGAGAGGAAAGCCTGCACAATCCAATATCGGACTCTTTGTTTAAAATAACTAGAAAAGGAAAGAACTGAAAACATTAGGAAAAGTGGACGCTGAAACGGAAAGAAAGTAAATAGCAGTGATAACTCCAAGCGAAAAAAAACAGCTGATTATTTAAGGCACATTTTATGCTGGATCCCAAGTTACATCTTCCACCTCACATCTAAAGCTAGTAATCAGAAAAATAAATCCTCTCCGTTCGAAGCTACACGCCACTGGCCTCTATAGAGTCTGATAAACAACTTACTTTTTGAGATAAATTTTGGCTAGTAGTGTATAACGCTTTATCCTCCAACCATTGCATGCCATGATTGGAATGATTGATTTATTGACTAATCAATTTCTGGCTTCATTCCATCTTCTTCCTCATTTGAATATATATCTTCAAATTCAAATCTTCATCAATTAAAGTAATGAACCTTTTGAGTTATTCCACATCGTTGAACACTTTCCATTGTTTAATGTTATCGAGGATGGAAGATACACGGATAGCTTGAATAGAGTAAAATATGTGATCCAAATCAAAAAGTGTCAAATTTATAGTTAATTGGGTAAGGTTGTCATTTCTTTTATTATTTTCATGGGCACAATGGTTTCAAGAGTCAAATTATTGAGACAAAAAAATAATGAGTGGCACCTCTAAGGAGAGACTGTGCTCTACGTCGAGATTATGAGATTGTATTCAACATTCACCTCTTTGCATTCGCTAAAATGAGGTATATATATAGTTTTACAATGTGGTTAATCAGTTGTACAAAATGGGATCCGAACCAAATAAAGAAACAATCAAGAGTCAATCTCAACTAGACGTAAACAATAAGAAACAAGAAGCCAAGAAAATAACTCTACAAACTCAAGCAACTTAGAAACTTCTCCATTATTCTAACACTCCTCCTCAATGGAGAATTTTATTTTCAAACTAACCTAATTTACATCTAAATAATTCATATGTTGTCTTTCCTTGGGGATTTCTAAAGATGTTAGCCATATTTTCATTAGTATTATAATAAACTAAATTTATCTTTCTTGACTATATATTTTCCCTAACAAAATGAAAATGAGTCTCAATATGCTTGGATATGGCATGGTACAATGGATTATTAGCAAGTTTGATGGATCTTTGACTATCACACTTGATAATCATTGGAGTCCTTTGTTCTTCTCCTACATCCTCAAGAATTTGCCTCATCTAGATGGCTTCACAATTAGCATTGCACAAGGCTTTGTATTGAACTTCAGTTGATAATAAAGATTGCTCCATGATATGACCCTTGATCCAATGCTAAATTTATAACGAGTAGTTGACTTTGTCTCATCAAGATTTCTGGCCCAATTTGACTCAAAATACCAAAATTAGTGGTTCCTTTCAAATATCTAAGTACCCTTTTTGTTGCTAACTGGTGACTTTTATGCAGTTTGGCCATGAATTGACTCAAGATGCCCACTGAGTAGGATATGTATGGTTAGTTTTGGTGAGATAGTTTAGAATTCCCAATAACTGGAGACACAATGTACCATCTACGTATTTTGTTCCATCATCGCTACAGAGTTTGGTATTATGTTCTAGAGGAATTGATATTGGTTTACACTGACTCATATTGAACCTGTTAAGAAGCTCCCTTATATATTGTCTCTTGTCTGGCCAACTTCTATCCATTTTTCCAGGCCTAAAAAGTAATGCAATTCTCCAAGGTCTTTCATTTCAAAAGCCCGTGAAAACTACATTTTTATTTCAACAATCAATAGAGATGCATTCCTGGTCATGATGAGATCATCAAAATACAAGGAAGTCAAAGCAACATTCCCCTTTTGATCTCACTTGATATAGAGATTATGATCACCCTTTCTTTTCATAAAACCTTTCTGAAGAAAGATAGAGTAAATCTCTTCATAAATCAAAGAAATATTTCTATGGACTAAAACTTTTCATACCATGACCCCGGTGCCTATTTTAGCCCATAGAAATATTTCTTTAATTTACACACTAGATGTTATTAACCTTTATTTACAAATCCTTCTCGCTATATGAGATATACTTCTTCTTTTAGTTCCCCATTTAAAAAATCAAACTTAACATCAAATTGATGAAGTTTGCAATTGTGTTTTGTGGTTAAAGCGGTCATCAATATAACTGTATTGAGCTTAAGATACAGGTGAAAATGTATCTTCATAGTCAATGCCCTTTTGCTGTGACTACCCCTTTGCAACCAACCTAGATTTATACTTATCTATACTTCCATCTGCTTTAAATTTTGGTTTATACAACCATTTGGATCCTATGGGAACCTTGTTCTTAGGAAATTCTTTTAATTCCCAAGTGTCATATTTTTATTATGGACTCATAAACTTCCTTCATTGCATGTCTTCATTCCTTATGTTCATTGGCTTGATTAAAATTTAAAGCTTCTATGATATACATTACATTAGTCATCAAAGCATAATATTTATACCTCTGAGGTAGGTTCTTTTCGGTGCTCCACTGCTATCACCTCTTTCTCTTCTCTATGGTGAATATTCTCATCCTCTTGATGAATCTTCTCCTCCTCTTGGTGAACTATGGTTGCTTGTAGTTTCCATATCACTGATTTCATCCTCTTGCCTCTTCTTGTGTTAAATACATGTTTCTTCCTTAACATTCTCATCAAGATGATATGGCATGTGCCATGCATCATAGTTGTCTACCTTATGACCTTCAACTACATTCTCATGAAATATTACATCTCTACTTGCAAAAAAATTATGTGTGTAAAGATCAAACCAGTGAAATGCACTTAATTGCTTTTGCATCTAATTTCCTCCTATCTTCTTTAGGAATATGAAAAAAATCTTTGCTTCCAAATATTCTTAAATAACTTACTCTAGTTTTATAACCATAAATGGCTTCAAAGGAATTCTACATCTCATTTAATTGGACCACATCTCATTACTTTATTTTTTACTTAATTTTTTACTTAATGAGAACTTTTTTTCTCAAGTAATTGGCCCACATCTCATTACTTTTTTTGTTCTTTCATTTTCCATAGCACAATAATCATGAATTCATTACCTCTACATGGATACCTTATCCAACCATATTGTCCAAACCCATATAGAGTGTTGTTGTTCACAATGACACTTTATTTATGGTGCCTTTATTATAAAACATTGGACATTTCATCCAAGTGGTCAATTCTAGGCCACTTGTGAAAATGTTCTAAGAGTTTCACAAATCATTGTCCTTCAAGACCATGCACAACCTGGTCTTGGAGGACCCAAAGATATCCACTTTCGATAATTTATTTATTTCATTGCTCAACATCGTTCTCACCTTCAAAACATAAATATAGGTTTTGTTATCATATGTGGCATCCATTTCCATAATCTATTTCCATGGAGTTCAATATTGTGGGGGATGTTTTGTATTTCTTCCTTGGGTGATTCTTTATGATTTGTCATTTTGTTTGAAACCAAATTTTCTTCAAATTAATCCTCACATAGAGAATCTATTCCAATTTTTACTTGGAAATTGTAGTATCTCGCTAGTCATGCATGTTAATGAAATGGTGTTAGGTACCATATCTATTGTAATGACAAAAAATAAAAACATTGTAGAGAATAACAACGAAACAACACAATACATGAAACCACAAAAACAAAATAATACCTTTATTGATATGAAATAATGTTTACTTGCCTCTTCGAGAAGGAAACCTCCAATAGACAAACTCTCTATTACAATAATTCTCTAAAAACAAATTATCATGCCCTCGACTCCTATTTATACTAAGTCTATATACCACAAGAAAAATCTAAAGGAATAACTTCTAGAAGTGAAATCTTCTATTATGTATTCTTACATTTGGTTTATTCTTCCTTATTACTAGGCCTTATTAATATTGGTATTTATTACATGGAAAATATATTATTCTACCTACATGAGGGCTTATGGAGGTTAGATCCCTAACATTCCCTCCCCCTTGAAAATAGTCTTGTCCTCAAGGCTTGATATGAGGAAATTTCTATAGAATGGTAGTTGGCTCCCAAGTGGCATCTCCTAGAGTTGTATCTTTCCACTGTAATAAAAATTCCTTGATAATGCGACAACGAAGATGATGCTCACACTAGTCCAAGATTGCTTGTGGGGGTAACCAGATGGAGACTTCTTCATCCAACTCAAGGAGACTATTTTGAGTGTGGCTCTCAATTCCAATCACCTTCTTTAAGCAGGAGACATGAAAAATAAGATGGATATTAGAATGAATTGGCAAAGCTAACTAGTAGGTGACCAATCCCACGTGCTTGAGAACTATATAAGGACAATTAAATTTATCCACATCTTTCTAACAATGTTCAACCATGAGTGAAGTCTTTTTAAAAAGTTGCAGTAGAAGAAACACATGGTCCCCTTCAACAAATTGACATTCAGAATGACCTTGGTCTGCTTGTTGCTTCATGTGATTCTGAGCCATTACCAAATTCTCTTTGAGGGAATGAAGAATATACTCTCAAACTGTAAGAGTTTGATCAACCTCCTAAACCTTCGAGACACCTGGCATGTATGAGAGTATTGAAGGTGTATATATTCCATATAATGCTTAAAAATGAGTCATTTGAGTATCTATATGGTAAGAGGTTTTGTACCACTATTCAACTAGTGGTAACAATTAAGCCCAATGATTTTTCCATTCATATGAAAAGCATCACAACTATGTTTCCAAAAACCTATTGACAACTTCAATTTGGCCAACAATCTGAGGATGATAGGATGTTATTAGATGCAATTGGGTTCCCTGTAGCATAGATAATTCTTACCAAAAATTGTTGGTCAAAGTGGGATCTCAGTTGGAAACAATAGAATGAGGTAGGAAATGAAGCTTTAAAATATGATCCATGAATATTTAATCCACGATGGATGCGGTAAATGGGTGTTGAAGATCACATAAATGAGGATACTTTGAAAGATGATCAACTACCACCATGATGACTGACTTATTTCCTGATTTAGGTAAGACAACAATGAAATCCATAGAGATAGCCCTCCAAATAATTGGTGTCATTGAAAGTTGTTTTAGTGAGCCATTGGATTTGACTGTTTCTCCCTTATTTTTTTGACATACATCACATTCTTCCACAAAAGTGTACACATTCTCTTTCATACCATCCCCAAAAAAATAATGTTTGACCCTATCATAGGTTTTGGTAAACCCTAAGTGCCCAACTGTGGGTGTAGCATGAAGCTCAAAAACGCACCATGGATTTAAGTTTTTACTATTTACTTAAATACAAATGACCTTTGTAGTGAAGCTCATCATTTGCAAAGAGTACCCTAGGGAAACTGGAGAATTGTTTTACAAGTTTTGGATGAGACGTGAAATTTTGGTATCTTGAGTCATTCCTAGAGAAAAACTTGGAGCTAATATCGTACAATGAAGGAGATGGAAAAGAGGGACCCTTCATCTTCATATTTTCTTGAAAGACTGTAAAAAACCATAGTTTCATTTCTTTTTTTGTAAATGATCTCATAATAATATCGAAATATATTATTCACCCATTTTTGTTTCTTTGTGGATGAAAGACGTTGCTTCAATAAATACTTGATTCTTTGATGGTTTGTCTTAATTTGGAAGTGTTTCCCCAACAGATAAGGGCGCCACATATCCACCTCATGAACAATAACCAACATTTCCTTTTCATATATTGATTTGCCCAAATATCTCTCTGATAGTTGTTTGTTGTTAAAGGCCAAAGGTCGGCCATCTTGCATACAGACTACTCCAATTTCTCTCCCTGAAGAATCACATTCGAGGACAAATGCCTTTGTGAATTCGGGAAGGGAGAGAATATGAGTGGTGCACATAGCCTCTTCAAGGCTTGGAAGGAATGATTAACAGTTTTATTCAAAGAGAAAACATTATTTTTAAGGAGAGTAGTGAGAGGTGCCACATTTTTTCCATAATTATTAACAAACTTGGGATGATAGCTTGTTAAACCCATAAAAAAAATGCAATATTTTGAGAGTCTTGGTGTGAGACCAATCCTTCATAGCTTAATTTTTTTTAGAATCCACCCTAACAACATCCTTTCCAACAATATGACCCATGTATTCAACTTTCAAGGCTCCAAAAGAACATTTATATTGTTTAAGGAACAATTGGTGTTGGGAGAGTCAATGAAGAAATCGATCCACATGAGAAATATGGGATGTACATGTTTTAATATAGATGAGAATATCATCAAAGAAAACTAAGACAAAATGACAGATAAAAAGATGGAAGACATGGTGAATGAGGATTTGGAAAGTGCATGGAGCATTACAAAATCCAAAGGGCATGACCAGGAACTCATAGTGGCCCTCGTGAGTGTGAAATGTAGTATTAGGAATGTCTTTCTCTTTCATACATATATGGTGGTATCTAGAACAAAGATCAAGTTTAGTAAATAATTGGGCACCACTTAATTCATCCAAGAGATCATCAATGAAAGGAATGGGAATTTGTCTTTGACAATGAGTTTATTGAGTGCACGAAAATCAGGAAACATGAGCCAAGAGCGTGCTTTATTAATTACCATGACTATTGGATAATAATAGGGGATACTACTAGTATGGATAACACCCACGACGAGCAGTTATTGAACAATTTTTTCAATTTAATTTTTATAGGAAAATGAATGATGATATGGACAAACATTGGGAGGATGGTTTCCAGGGATCACAAAAATGGAATGATCATGAATTCCATGGGAAGCGAGAATTCCTTGGGGAGTGGAAAAAACAAATTGATGTTTAGAGAGGATGCATGGAGGTCAAGTTGCACTAAGGGTGTCTTAAATTCTTGAAAGGAATTGATTTGTACAAAAATTCCAAAATGACCTTTTTTGAGGATATTTTCCATGCGATAAGAATTGATGATCTCATGGGAACCTGTTGTGATTCCTTGGAACATATATTGTTTTCTTTCCTGGTTGAATTGAATGGTTAATTCCTTAAAATCCATGAGAATGTGGCCAAGAGTCCTTAACAATTCAAAACCCAACGCAATGTCACAACCACCCATGTCGATAGAAAACATATGATATTTTGTTAGAATATAGAGGATTGTGCTTGTTTAACCATTGACGATACCCTCGTCACCCAACCACGGGACTTAAGCCACCCTCCGAGCACCTTGAACTTGACCGAGAAGAGAATTCTAGCTGCAATCAATAGCCAAGAGAGGCTAAATGCACCAAGCAAAAGAATAGAAACAAAACTGAACAAATGATCCCACCCAGAAGCTAGCGCACCACTTTCCCATCTTTCCCAGAAACTTGCGCACCAAACTGCTGCTGCCTGCAACTGCCTGCGCACATATTTCTCTCATTGCAACTGCTGAGATGACAAATAATGAAACTGGTGCCCTGTATTTATAGTGGACTGGCTAGTATAACTGGGGCCGACCTGGCCAGTCTAATTGGGTCGACTTCTCCTTCTGGGCATCAATAAATTCAATATAAATATATTTGTTTAGCCGACAACCTGTCTAGGGTTTCCTTCAATTATTTGCTTCCTTTCAGAGGATTCTAATCTCGTCATAGGTCATAATAGAGGTTCATACCTCCCAAACCTACCATAATATTAACACTCCCTCCTACCTAGAGAGGTATGGTCTTGAGCACAATAGACCATTCAACTGGTAGCACCACGAGCACCTGTCATTATTATCCAATTGGATAATCTCTTATGACAACTGGTACAATATCAATTTATAGAACACACCTGTGTCTATTCTAGTAGTACACAACTACTCAGACTTTGTGAAACACAATCACAAACTGTCCTTCATA
>JASDQU011028040.1:12278-29605 GCA_032191745.1 Picea mariana
TGGTTGCGTCTTGTTCTAGGTCGGGTTACTAGTTTCTGCCTGAGCAGTCGGCCAGGAGCCTATCTAATCTTCTTTCGAGAAGACATAAGACTAAACGCCCTGCTTTCCTGTGCAGAAATAGTAACCCTAACACCATGGATTCTTCCCTCTGTGTTCTTACTGTGCGCCCTAGTATGTCTTAATGTTTGTGCTGTGCGCCGTCTGCCTATGGTCATATATTGTTGCAGTTACTCATTGAGTGCCTTCAGTCTTCTTGTGCTGAACTTTGTGGTTGCGTCTTGTTGGTTGTTGAGTGGCGAGGTAGAGTCAAGTGTGTTGTTACTTCTACACACGCGCACACACCTTATCAAAAAAAAAATTTTGCACCGGTTTTCAGAGTTGTTGTCGTAACAAGGAGGTCGTTACAAAATCTTATTAAGAAAATAAATGTAAGATGGATTATACAAAACACAGTAAAATTAGAATGAGAATACTTTCAAAAACTACATGGTTTCAATGCTAGAATTGTTGTAGGAGATTAACACTCGAGCTCCTTCTCTTTCCAAAATGAATGTGAGCCATTGATCATTTTCCATTCTGTCATATAATATTATCATTAACTAATTCAGAAATTCAAGACTAGCTCTTTGGGGCTCCAAGCTTTGGCGAAACTGTGTTTGTTTTGGAAGGAAAACTCCCATAGTGGCATTCTCTCGGAGTCATGTAGCAGCCTGACATCTTATGGCTGACGTGTTGCAGAGTGCCACATGTCATTTTCTACATGGATACCGCCTGTCGTGCTTGTTTCTTGCCACGTGTCCATGGAAGTTTCCATGTGTCTCTGGTACTTTGGGGGCTTCTCATTCTCCCATGGTCCACCTGTGCATTTATTCCCCCTCCAACCTGACAGGGACTACGCTTCCATGCAACACTTGTTAATATATACAAAGCACCACTTGATAAACTTCTGTTGTGTAACCTCAGCATATTTTATATGAACAAAAATGTGTTTTCACCCACTTCATGCAAAATTGTTTTAATCTTCACTTATCTCCGCGTTTGCTGTTAAAGATAAATTCATAATTAAAGGTATGGTTAATAAGCCGACCATCGCCTCTCAATTTGTAGACCTTAAATAAAGGAAGACGTCGAAGCCTCTCTGGTGTTTGAAAGTGTTTGAAGTATAATTTCCATTCAATAAGAAAATTACTATCCCCTTTGTGCACGAACAACAGTAAAATTACGTAACGGAATGCATAATTTCACATAATTGAATCCAAATATTGGCCCCTATGACCCCAACTGAGTACGATTACTGTAATCAAATGCAAAGCATAATATTATTTATAATGATAAATACTAGGTTAATCACTGGCTTAGTTTCATGTATCTCGTAACAAGAGACATAAATTCCAGTGGGTCAGTGTTCTCTATCATCCTTTTCTGCTACAAAGGCGTCCTAAAACGCTAATGGCCAGATTCGATTTGTACTTTCAACAGCTCTTGGCATCGCCTGCCCACTACCTGATACCTCCTTCGGCCCATGCAGCATAGTCCCTGCGAACATCCAATCTGTTCATCTCAAAGACCAACAATGCTTCAATGGCATCTCTGAATTATTCAGTTCTGTGAAAATATCAGAGAGATTGAACATGTTTTTAGTTCCATTCACCAGGTACAATTGTACAATTGTGGATATTATCATATGCATAAAGCAATGATATTTAAGAAACTTCTTCGGGCATGTAAGTATGCAGGCGAAGGAGAATCAAAATATCTTAATGTTCCGTTTCATTTTTCGTATGGGTGATAAATCTTCAATTTTACCTTTTATACCGGCATCACTGAAAGCCAAGTACTGAATATATGCCGCAATATACAGTATAGGATCTGCAGCATTTTAGATTCTACGTTGTATATCCTATCATATATTGAATCCATTTCCTTCGATATCATTTCAAATACTATGCACAAACAATACTAAGTACTGAATATATGCTGCAATAAACAGTATAGGATCTGAAACATTTTAGATTCTACGTTGTATATCCTGTCCTATATTGGTATTTAATGCTGAAACTGATCCATTCCCTTCAATATCACTTCAAATACTTCGCACAAACAATACAAAGTACTGAATATATGCTGCAATATACAGTATAGGATCTGAGGCATTTTAGATTCTACGTTGTATATCCTATCATATATTGGTATTTAATGCTTAAACGGATCCATTGCCTTCGATATCACTTCAAATACTACGCACAAACAATACTATGTACTGAATATATCCTGCAATATACAGTATAGTATGGGATCTGAAGCATTTTAGATTCTACATTGTATATTCTATCATATATTGGTATTTAATGCTGAAACCGATCCATTGCCTTCGATATCACTTGAAATACATCGCACAAACAATAGTGTACTCTGATTTACATTCAACTCTACAGTTTCATGTATATTCCTATTCGTAGAAGCTACAAATAGGAATCAAGAGAGAGGAAAGCCTGCACAATCCAATATCGGACTCTTTGTTTAAAATAACTAGAAAAGAAAAGAACTGAAAACATTAGGAGAAGTGGACGCTGAAACGGAAAGAAAGTAAATAGCAGTGATAACTCCAAGCGGAAAAAAACAGCTGATTATTTAAGGCACATTTTATGGTGGATCCCAAGTTACATCTTCCACCTCACATCTAAAGCTAGTAATCAGAAAAATAAATCCTCTCCGTTCGAAGCTACACGCCACTGGCCTCTATAGAGTCTGATAAACAACTTACTACAGATGAAAAGCAGCATGGCCTTCGAAACCATTAACTACTTCTGAAAAACCTCCAAGCGTCTTCGTTTTCAAATGCACTGTAAAACTAGAAAAACAGAAAACCCAATGTTTGGAACCCGAACGACAAACGTGAAGGGACATGAACAAATAAAATAGCTGAGGAGCGAGCCGATATTATAGGCTTTTGATTCGCTCTATGTTGTCGCATAAAAACTAGTATTATAGTTTTCAAACATTACTAAATATCACAAAAGACCAACTGAAGAAGAGAGATAGCACAGCCTCTCCTGCAATGCTCTTCCTCTCTATGGAAGTAAAGAAGATTTTCATAATGCTGGGGCTGTGCTCTCTCTCTTCATCGATGGGTGTCCATGGAAAAAATCATCAGCAGCAATAAGGCAAGGGACTGTGATGGAAAGCAATAAGCCATGGTGAAAGCAATGGGCCATGGAGAGATATCAAATAATCACGAGCAAGAAAAGCACAGATATAGCCGAGGAATTCCATGAATGTACTCGACGTACCAACATATTTATAGTATGAGAAAGAGGTTTCCTCTAATAAAAAAAGCCAAAAAAGCCAGAACCAGAACAGTGGAGTGACGTTCTGTCAAAATACTGAGCCCCATCTTTCACTCAACTGCTTTCGAGAAAAATATGTCACCATGCGTTGGAGATTCAGTCATATCCATTTTTCGTAACACGACACGATACAATCAATAGCTATATCTGAAAATGTGAGCCAAGGCGTCGGCATTAAAGGTAGCATCGAAAAGCAAATAAAGTATTATTTATATCTAAAGGTCCATTAATCGGAAAGTTGCCTCACCGCCGTAGATATTGCCATGGTCTACCCTTCATACTTTTTGATACCATTGGAGTCGTTTCTTCGATCTCTGCTATGGTCTCCGCCGTCTTGCTTCTAGAGAATCCATTTCAATGTAAAATCGTGTCCGCCAATTGCAATAAGAATACCAGAATATGCGTGCAGAGCTCTATGTCTTCTATGATAAAGATGCGAAAACGTGTCACGTTTTTCCACCATGGATGGCTTTTCCACAGACCTGCATATCGATATGCCTTCTTCACTCCTTGTGATACGCAAAGATGCGAAAACGTGTCACGTTTTTCCACCATGGATGGCTTTTCCACAGACCTGCATATCGATATGCCTTCTTCGCTCCTTGTGATACACAAGGCTAGTGGTTCTGCTTGTATACAAATGAGGAAGTACAATTATTAGCCCCTCCGCTTTGTCATTGGATTTAAGTTTTATTCACATCCTTCCCGTGTTTGCAGATAAAGTAACGCGAAGATAAAGTTGGGCGCTGTAGTGAGGACTGGATTCTGGTGAGAACGTTACCTGTTAATTGAAAATTTCACGATGGTTTAGATTTCTTTAAATACATCCAAGACAAATAGTAGTACTTACCACTGATGATGAAGTTGTGGGAATTCTATATCCGTTGCAATATTAATATAATTGGTGTATGTAGATAAAAAAATTACATCCAAGAGAAATACGAAATAAGAGTACTTAATTTTATATACCTTGCAATATTAATATAATTGGTGTATGTAAATAAAAAGTAAAGATTGCATTCAATATTATGAAAACAAAAGTCAATTAACATGGATAATGTGCATGGTAAATATTTTTGTGTAGTGAACATTTTTTTTATAAAAAATGTTGAATGCAAATCTAAACAAAAAATTAATAATAATGATATGAAAGTTGATGAATTGATGTAGCAAAGGAGCATTCACCCTTCACAATAGGACAAGATCTCTCTATAGAATAAAATCTATAGTTGTGACACTAATGGTGATGTATGCATTGTCACTAAGAGCAAAGGAAGAAGGAAATTGATGAATATATATAACAATTTAATTATGATGTCATATCATATAATGATAATGTGATAACTTTTATTGATTCTTTAGACAACTTTTTGAGATAAAATTTGGCTAGTAGTGTATAACTCTTAATCCTCTAACCATTGCATGCCACGATTGGTGTGATTGATTTATTTACTAATCAATTTCTAGCTCCATTCCATCTTCTTCCTTATTTGAATATATCTTCAAATTCAAATATTCATCAATTAAAGTATTGAACCTTTTGATTTATTCCACATCTTTGAACACTTTCCATTGTTTAATGTTATTGAGGATGGAAGATACACTAATAGCTTGAATTGAGTAAAATATGTGATCCAAATCAAGAAGTTAGTAAAAGATGTGATCCAAATCAAGAAGTTTCAAATTTATAGTTAATTGGGTAAGTTTGTCATTTCTTTTATTATTTTCATGGGGCCCAACAATGGTTCCAAGAGTCAAATTATTGAGACAAAAAAATAATGAGTGGCACCTCTAAGGAGAGACTGTGCTCTACCTCGAGACTATGAGATTGTACTCAACATTCACCTCTTTGCATTCACCAAAATGAGGTACATATATAGTTTTACAATGTGGTTAATCAGTTGTATAAAATGGGATTCGAGAACTAAATAAAGAAACAATCAAGACTCAATCTCAACTAGACGTAAACAACGAGAAACAAGAAGCCAAGAAAATAACTCTACAAACTCACGCAACTTAGACACTTCTCCATTATTCTAACACTCCTCCGCAATGGAGAATTTTATTTTCAAACAAACCTAATTTACATCTAAATAACTCGTATGTTGTCTTTCCTTGGGGATTTCTAAAGATGTTGGCCATATTTTCATTAGTATTACAATAAACTAAATTTATCTCTCTTGACTGTATATTTTCCCTAACAAAATGATAATGAGTCTCAATATGCTTGGATATGGCATGGTACAATGGATTATTAGCAAGTTTGATGGATCTTTGACTATCACACTTGATAATCGTTGGAGTCCTTTGTTCTTCTCCTACACCTCAAGAATTCGCCTCATCCAGACGGCTTCACAAGTAGCATTGCACAAGGCTTTGTATTGAACTTCAATTGATGATAAAAACTGCTCCATGATATGACCCTTGATCCAATGCTAAATTCATAACGAGTAGTTGACTTTGTCTCATTGGGATTTCTGGCCAAATCTGACTCAAAATACCAAAATTAGTGGTTCCTTTGAAATATCTAAGTACCCTTTTTGTTGCTAACCGGTGACTTGTATGCGGTTTGGCCATGAGTTGACTCAAGATGCCAACTGAATAGGATATGTATGGCCTAGTTTTGATGAGATAGTTTAGAATTCCCATAACTGGCGACACAATGTACCATCTACGTAATTTGTTCCATCATCGGTACAGAGTTTGGCATTATGTTCTAAAGGAGTTGATACTACTTTACACCGACTCATATTAAACCTGTCAAGAAGCTCCCTTATATATTGTCTCTATGTAACTAGTGTCTGGCCAACTTCTATCCATTTTTCCAGGCCTAAAAAGTAATGCAATTCTCCAAGGTCTTTCATTTCAAAAGCAAGTGAAAACTATGTTTTTATTTCAACAATCAATAGAGATGCATTCCTGGTCATGATGAGATCATCAAAATACAAGGAAGTCAAAGCAACATTCCCCTTTTGATCTGACTTGATATAGAGATTATGATCACCCTTTCTTTTCATAAAACCTTTCTGAAGAAAGAAAGAGTAAATCTTTTCATAAATCAAAGAAATATTTCTATGGACTAAAACTTTTCATACCATGACCCCGGTGCCTATTTTAGTCCATATAAATATTCTTTAATTTACACACTAGATTTTTTTAACATTTATTTACAAATCCTTCCCTCTATATGAGATATACTTCTTCTTTTAGTTCCCCATTTAAAAAATCAAACTTAACATCAAACTGATGAAGTTTGCAATTATGTTTTGTAGCTAAAGCGATCATCAACATAATTGTATTGAGCTTAGATATAGGTGAAAATGTATCTTCATAGTCAATGCCCTTTTGCTGTGACTACCCTTTTGCAACCAACCTAGATTTATACTTATCTATACTTCCATCTGCTTTAAATTTGGGTTTATACAACCATTTGGATCCTATGGGAACCTTGTTCTTAGGAAATTCTTTTAATTCCCAAGTGTCATCTTTTTATTATGGACTCATACTCTTCCTTCATTGCATCTCTCCATTCCTTATGTTCATTTGCTTGATTAAAATTTAAAAGTTCTATGATATACATTACATTAGTCATCAAAGCATAATATTTATACCTCTCAGGTAGGTTCTTCTTGGTGCTCCACTGCTATCACCTCTTTCTCTTCTCTATGGTGAATATTCTCCTCCTTTTGATGAATCTTCTCCTCCTATTGGTGAACTATGGTTGCTAATAGTTTCCATATCACTGAGTTCATCCTCTTGCCTCTTCTTGTGTTCAATACATGTTTCTTCCTTAACTTTCTGATCAAGATGATATGGGATGTTCCATGCATCATAGTTGTCTACCTTATGACCTTCAACTACATTCTCATGAAATATTACATCTCTACTTGCAAAAAATTTATGTGTGTAAGGATCAAACATTTTGTATGCTTTATGATCAGAACAATAACAAGTGAAATGCACTTAATTGCTTTTGCATCTAATTTCAACCTATCTTCTTTAGGAATATGAAAAAAATATTTGCTTCCAAATATTCTTAAATAACTTATTGTAGGTTTATAACCATAAATGGCTTCAAAGGAATTCTACATCTCATTTAATTGGACCACATCTCATTACTTTATTTTTTACTTAATGAGAACTTTTTTTCTCAAGTAATTGGTCCACATCTCATTAATTTTTTTGTTCTTTCATTTTCTATAGCACAATAATCATGAGTTTGATTCATTACCTCTACATGGATACCTTATCCAACCATATTGTCCAAACCCATATAGAGGGTTGTTTTCCATGATGACACTTTATTTATGGTGCCTTTATTATAAAACATTGGACATTTCATCCAAGTGGTCGATTCTAGGCCACTTGTGAAAATGTTCTAAGCGTTTCACAAATCATTTTCCTTCAGGACCATGCACAACCTAGTCTTGGAGGACCCAAAGATAGCCACTTTCGATAATTTATTTATTTCATTGCTCAACATCGTTCTCACCTTCAAAACATAAATATAGGTTTTGTTATCATATGTGGCATCCATTTCCATAATCTATGTCCATGGAGTTCAATATTGTGGAGGATGTTTTGTATTTCTTCCTTGGGTGATTCTTTATGATTTGTCATTTTGTTTGAAACCAAATTTTCTTCAAATTAATCCTCACATAGAGAATCTATTCCAATTTTTACTTGGAAATTGTAGTATCTCTCTAGTCATGCATATTAATGAGATGGTGTTAGGTACCATATCTATTGTAATGACAAAAAATAAAAACACTGTAGAGAATAACAATGAAACAACACAATACATGAAACCACAAAAACAAAATAATAACTTTATTGATATGAAATAATGTTTACTTGCCTCTTCGAGAAGGCAACCTCCAATAGACAAAATCTCTATTACAATAATTCTTTAAAAACAAATTATCATGCCCTCGACTCCTATTTATACTAAGTCTATATACCAAAAGAGAAATCTAGAGGAAGACCTTCTAGAAGTGAAAGCTTCTATTAGGTATTCTTACATTTGACTTATTCTTCCTTATTACTAGGCCTTATTAATATTGGCATTTATTACATGGAAAATATATTATTCTACATACATAAGGGGTTATGGAGGTTAGGTCCCTACATTCCCTCCCCCTTGAAAATAGTCTTGTCCTCAAGGCTTGATATGAGGAAATATCTAGAAAATGGTAGTTGGCTCCCAAGTGGCATCTCCTAGAGTTGTATCTTTCCACTGTAATAAAAATTCCTTGATAATGCGACAACGAAGATGACGCTCGCACTAGTCCAAGACTTCTTGTGGAGGTAACCAGATGGAGACTTCTTCATCCAGTTCAAGGAGACTATTTTGAGTGTGGCTCTCAATTCCAATCACCTTCTTTAAGGAGGAGACATGAAAAATAGGATGGATATTAGAATGAATTGGCAAAGCTAACTAGTAGGTGACCAGTCCCACGTGCTTGAGAACTGTATAAGGACAATAAAATTTATCCACATCTTTCTAACAATGTTCAACCATGAGTGAAGTCTTCTTAAAAAGTTGCAGTAGAAGAAACACATGGTCCCCCTCAACAAATTGACATTCAGAATGACCTTAGTTTGCTTGTTGCTTCATGTGATTCTGAGGCATTACCAAATTCTCTTTGAGGGAATGAAGAATATCCTCTTGAGCTGTAAGAGTTTGATCAACCTCCTGAACCTTCGAGACACCTGGCATGTATGAGAGTATTGAAGGTGTGTTTTTTCCATATAATGCTTAAAAATGAGTCATGTGAGTATCTGTATTGTAAGAGGTGTTGTACCACTATTCAACTAGTGGTAACAATTGAGCCCAATGATTTTTCCATTCTTATGAAAAGCATCACAACTATGTTTCCAAAAACCTGTTGACAAATTCAATTTGGCCATTAATCTGAGGATGATAGGATGTTCTTAGATGGAATTGGGTTCCCTATAGGATAGATAATTCTTACCAAAAATTGTTGGTCAAAGTGGGATCTCGGTTGGAAACAATAGAATGAGGTAGGAAATGAAACTTGAAAATATGATCCATGAATATTTAAGCCACGATGGATGCGGTAAATGGGTGTTGAAGAGCACATAAATGAGGACACTTTGAAAGATGATCAACTACCACCATGATGACTCACTTATTTCCCGATTTAGGTAACCCAACAATGAAATCCATAGAGATAGGCCTCCAAATAATGGGTGTCATCGAAAGTTGTTTTAGTGAGCCATTGGATTTGACTATTTCTCCCTTATTTTTTTGACATACATCACATTCCTCCACAAAAGTGTACACGTCCTCTTTCATACCATCCCCCAAAAAATAATGTTTGACCCTATCATAGGTTTTGGTAAACCCTAAGTGCCCAATTGTGGGTGTAGCATGAAGCTAAAAAATGCACCATGGATTTAAGTTTTGACTATTTACTTAAATAAAAATGACCATTGTAGCGAAGCTCATCATTTGCAAAGAGTACCCTAGGGAAACTGGAGAATTGTTTTACAATTTTTGGATGAGACATGAAATTTTGGTATCTTGAGTCATTCCTAGAGAAAAACTTGGAGCTAATATGGTACAATGAAGGAGAGGGAAAAGAGGGACCCTTCATCTTCATATTTTCTTGAAAGACTATAAAAAACCATAGTTTCGTTTCCTTTTTTGTAAATGATCTCATAATAATATCGAAATAGCTTATTCACCCATTTTTGTTGCTCTATGGATGAAAGACGTTGCTTCAATAAATACTTGATTCTTTGATGGTTTGTCTTAATTTGGAAGTGTTTCCCCAATAGATAATGGTGGCACATATCCACCACATGAACAATAACCAACATTTCCTTTTCATATATTGATTGGCCCAAATGTCGCTCTGATAGTTGTTTGTTGTTAAAGGACAAAGGTCGACCATCTTGCATATAGACTGCTCGAATTCCTCTCCCTGAAAAATCACATTCGAGGACAAATGCCTTTGTGAAGTCGGGAAGGGAGAGGATATGAGTGGTGCACATAGCCTCTTTCAAGGCTTGGAAGGAATTATTAGTAGTTCAATTCGAAGTGAAAACATTATTTTCAAGGAGAGCAGTCAGAGGTGCCACAATTTTTCCATAATTATTAACAAACTTGGGATGATAGCTTGTTAAACCCATAAAAACAATGCAATAGTTTGAGAGTCTTGGGGTGAGACCAATCCTTCATAGCTTCAATCTTCTTAGAATCCACCCTGACAACATCCTTTCCAACAATATGACCCATGTATTCAACTTTCGTGTCTCCAAAAGAACATTTAGATTGTTTAAGAAACAATTGGTGTTGGGAGAGTCAATGAAGAAATTGATCCACATGAGAAATATGGGATGTACATGTTTTACTATAGATGAGAATATAATGAAAGAAAACTAAGACAAAATGGCAGATAAAAGGATGGAAGACATGGTGCATGAGGATTTGGAAAGTGCATGGAGCATTACAAAATCCAAATGGCATCACCAAGAACTCATAGTGGCCCTCGTGAGTGTGAAATGTAGTATTAGGAATGTCTTCCTCTTTCATACATATATGGTGGTATCCAGAACAAAGATCAAGTTTAGTAAAGAATTGGGCACCACTTAATTCATCCAAGAGATCATCAATGAAAGGAATGGGAATTTGTTTTTGATAATGAGTTTGTTGAGCGCATGAAATTCAGGAAACATGTGCCAAGAGCATGCTTTATTAATTACCATGACTATTGGAGAATAATAGGGGATACTACTAGTATGGATAACACCCGCGACGAGCAATTATTGAACAATTTTTTCAATTTAATTTTTATAGGAAAATGAATGATGATATGGACGAACATTGGGAGGATGGTGTCGAGGGATCACGAGAATGGAATGATCATGAATTCCATGGGAAGCAAGAATTCCTTGGGGAGTGGAAAAAACAACTTGATGTTTAGAGAGGATGCATGGAGGTCAGGATACACTAAGGGTGTCTTAAATTCTTGAATGGAATGGATTTGTTGTGCACTAATTCCAAAATGACTTTTTTTGAGGATATTTTCCATGCAATAGGAATTGATGATCTCATGGGAACCTGTTGTGATTCCTTGGAACCTATATTGTTTTCTTTCCTAGTCGAATTAAATAGTTAATTCCTTAAAATCCATGAGAATGGGGCCAAGAGTCCTTAAGAATTCAAAACCCAACGCAATGTCACAACCACCCATGTCGATAGAAAACATATGATATTTAATGTTGTATTGACCAATTTGGAGAAGCATATTTTCACAATGCCCCCCAAAATTCATGGACCCTCCATTGAAAATCTTGATTTGAACGTTGTTGACCACATAGATATAGAAATTAGTTTCATGGGAAATGCAGTGATGAATAAAATTATGGGTGTTTCAACTGTCAACGAGGATGATGAAATTTTGATTCTTAATATTACCAATTAGATTGAGGTTTTGAGGCACATAGACGTGAGTGAGAGAATTCAACGAAATGACCGGTTCAAATTCCGGGGGGTCCAAGGGTGGATTAAGGTCAGTGGGTTAAGGTGAGTCTATCATAGGGGGAGCCTAAACCTCTTATTCAAAAACATACTCAAAGATGGGCATAAAAAAGCTTTATTTCTTACACTTGTTCCGAGGAAAATATGTGTCATCAAAATTATAACAAAGGCCCTTGAGTTGGTGTTCATCCATTTCTACCTAGGTCAATTCATGGATCTTCAGTGGAGTGGAAGGAGGGGTGAGAGTGACTGGTTTAGGGAGAGGAATAAAGGAGGGTTTTTTGGTTTGAGAAGAGACAACTCGTTTTTCTTTCTTATCTCTTTTTTTATCTTCAACCCAACTCCAAGGGTGAGCCATGAGGATGTGGGCACAAATATCATCCTTGAGGCCACTAATAAAGCATTCCAGGAAAAAAACATCAGACATGCCCTCTCTGAAGAAAGCCAAGCACTCAAAAGAAACTATAAAATCTTCCACTCTGCAATATTGTTTCAACTTTGTCGAACGACATAAATGGTGAGTGTCAGTTTCAAAGCGTTCATAAATATCTAAAAAAAAGTGTGTCCAATCCACATACACTTGGAGAACATTTTTTCTCCATTTCCACCATTGCCAATGTTCTTGATTTATATGGAGAACATCATATCGGAGTTTGTCCAACTCATTTGTAATGTGATATAAAAATAAATAGGGTTCCATTTGAGTTACTCAGCAAGTGGGATCTGAGCCATCAAATTTGTTCACATCCACTCGAGGAAGGTGTATGTCAGGCTGAAAGTGATGGGACTAAAAAGAATGGGAATTGAATGAAGTATCACCTTCGAGGTGCAAAGGTTGGTAAGATGAGGTAAGGTCTCTAGTAATATTCAACATGGCACAAATCTAGGCAAGAAAGATTTAAGATGGATAGAGAGTTCTTTCTTTAGGGTTTCCATTTTTGCATATATGGTAGACTGAATTTTGTTATTGATGGTGGTAATATTGGAATTGATTTTCCACACTTCCTTCTGGGCTTTTACAAAATAAGATGACAAGGTATTGAGACAGGCTTCAATGTATTTTCTATGGGTGTGGGACATGATGAAGTGGGGAACTGGAAAGGGGTGGGTGGGACCACAAAGAAAACTGGTTATGGGTGAAGGGTATCATGATGATCGAGGAGAATAGGGGAATTCAATGGGGTGAGTTGCAAATAAGGGGGACGAAAGAGGGTTGGGAAAACAGAGAAAACAAAAGTTGAAAAATGATAGGTATTACTACGATAAGAACATAAAGAGGAGTCTAATTGGATTGGTATAAAATAAGGGTTTGGGAAGTCCCCAAAATCTTTTTTAATTATTTTTTTACTCCCACGGAGTTATAATCCAAATTGAATAATATTTCAGTGGTGGAATGCCCAATTTTTTAACATGACGAAATATGTAATAATTTCGCAACTCGAATGTAGATGACAAGGTTGCACAAAAATATATATTTTTTATTCATGTTCTATTTTTTTTCGTCCAAAGCATTAGGGTTTTCCAGGTTCCTGTAGACAAGGGTTCTCCCTGTGCTATAACTCTCTGATATATGTGTGTCGTCGAATAATAGTACTCAGCCCAATATCTCAAGGAACCAACTAAAGAGGCTAGACCATACCCTTAATCATACTACCCGATTACCCAGGTACTAGAGAGTATCTTCCTGAGTGTTGTTCTCGGTGACACTATAGGAGTCATGCGGTTGATCAATGTATCTATAGAGGGTTTCAAGATATCTAGGCATGTCCATATACAAGTATTCTCTTATGCACTACCACTCGAAGGGGTACCAACATGGGTTACAATGGTGGCCAACAACATGCACTTAAGTACCACTTGTATTTCCTGTATGTATGCTTCCTAGACCATGAATTTATGCACTGAACGATAGATCACCGTAGATTTAAGACACTAGAATATGTCTCTACCTAGAAAAAAAAAAATTGCACATAGTTTCTACCAAGGATATTGCTCTTATATGACTTGTTAGGTACCATATCTATTGTAATAGTAAAAAACATAAATATTGCAGAGAATAACAACGAAACAACACAATATATGACACCACAACACCAAAATAATACCTTTATTGATAGGAAACAATGTTCACTTGCCTCTTCTAGGGTGAAACGTCAAGGAAAGCAATTCTCTGTTACAATAATTCTCAATACAAAACTTTTCATGCCCTAGAATCATATTTATACTCAATCTATCTACCATAAGAGAAATCTAGAGGAAGTTCTTCTAGAAGCAGAAGATTCTATTAGGTCTTCTTACATTTGACTTATTCTTCCTTATTACTAGGCCTGATTAATATTGGACTTTATTACATGGAAAATATATTATTTTACTTACATGAAGGGTTAGGAAGATATGTCCCTAGCAGATGGACTGACATCCATAGAAACACTCTTTTTATATTTGTTTTCCTAGATTGTACAAGTACTTCACTAGGTATTTGTATCAATATTCATTTTAGTTGGTTCATATCATTTCTAGTATCTCCTAAGTTTTTCTTAAGGGTAAGGGGATTGTTGGTATATCTACACCTTTCTCTTAAGTTTACTTAGGTGAGATGTATTGTTACTACAATTCTTATGTGTAAGGATATTTTGAATAATAGCATGCACATCATGCGCACCTTCTCACTTATATAGCGAGATAATTCAATATGTGAGCTGCATAATGGATTTATATGATGAAAAAACATATGTGGCATCTACACCTTTACATGTATTTAAGAGGGTCCTATGGAAAACTTCCTATGAATATGGGGATGTGCGTGCTTATTATTTTTAAAGGAAAAATGAATTGAAGCGAGGCATTGCATTTTCTAATTACATGATGATCATGTAGTTTATTGATGTCTCAACTAATTTATGATCTAGGACAAAACTTAAATTTCAAAAATAATATGTTCATCAGCATAAGAATTCGCATTCTTGTAGGCATAGAAGATTTACATCGGTTTTGTGGTTTCCCAAGAATGTATAAAATTTGATTCTAAAATGTAAGAGCGATTATTGGTTGGTACGTATATGTAGTAAACTTAAATTTCAAAAATAATATGTTCATCACCGTAAAAAATACACATGCTTGTAGGAATACATGATTTACATCGGTTTTGTGGTTTCCCAAAAATATATGAAAATTGATCCTAAAATGTAAGAGCTATCTTTTATTGGTTGCTAATTATATGTACTTTGGTGTGAGGATTTTTCATGAATTTTCAATATTTAAAAAAAAAATATTTCAGAACATTAGTGCGATTTGTGCACCACTAACGAAATACAAGAATAAGGGAACCAATGGACAAAAACAATAATGAATTCTTTTGAGAATTTTTTAAGATTAGGTAGCTAAATAGTTAGTATTATCACTCTTACATTTGACCAAGGTTTTCAATTAGGTTGTGATGCAAGTGGTTTAAACATGGGAGAAATCTTGACCAAGAAAGTAAGCTTGTGGAATCCTCTAGAGAGAAGTTAAATGAGGCTTTGAAAAAATAGTTTTTTTTTTTTATGACCAAGGGTTTAGTGTAATTCTTCATGTTTTGATGAAATCAATACATTTTTTTCTACCAAGAGAACTTGGAATGTTTACTAATGATAAGGTGTTGTAGTGAATAAAGAATATAGGTAATATTAACAAAGAACAAATTAAATGGGTGGATTTTTCATAGGTTTTATTTATGACCAAGGGTTTAGTGTAATTCTTCATGTTTTGATGAAATCAATACATTTTTTTCTACCAAGAGAATTTGGAATGTTTACCAATGATAAAGTGTTGTAGTGAATAAAGAATATATGTAATATTAACAAAGAACAAATTAAATGGGTGGATTTTTCATAGATATAATCATATGTCCTCACACATAGATACGGAAAATCAAATAAGATTGCACATGCATTAAGTAGAAAAGTTATATCGTTGCATGCAATTCCTACTGAATTTAATAGTTTGGCGAGAATAAAGAATTGGTATGTAGATGATGTTGGTTTTGTAAAGGCATGGAGGAATTATAAGAATCCATGGAGTATAAATAATAAATAGAACTATCTACATAGACTGTAGATGATGTTGGTTTTGTAGAGACATTGAGGAATTATAAGGATCCATGGAGTATAAATAGAACCTTCTACATAGACTTCCATACAGACTCTTATGCAAGCATTATAAATTTTGTGTCCATATGACATAAACTTTATAAAGTTTATTGAGAGGAATCTCATTATAAAGCTACATGATGGATTATTGAATGATTAAGTGGACATTTTGGAGAGGAAAACATGAAGGAAATTGTATATTAAATGTATTTTAGTCCTACGATTGGTATATTAGTCAAAACATTTATTGAGTTTTATTATTTTTTCCAATTAACCAAGGAGAAAAGGCAAAACATGTCTTTATATAATCCTTTACTTGTACCCAAGAAACCATGTGAGGAAATAAAGATGGATATTGTCTTGGGACTTCCCAAGGAACAAATAGGTAATGACTCAATGCTATTTGTAGTGGAAATATTATCTAAGATGTCACAATATATACCATGAAAGAAGACTAATAATGCTACTCACATGGTAGCTTACCTTCTTAAAGAAATTATGAGGCTTCAGGGAATACACATAATATGTATCACTTTGGATAGAGATATTAGAATTGTTAGATATGTTTGAATTTTTTTTTGAAAGAAAGTGGGTTCCATATTATAGTTAAGCTTAGCATATTATCTAAAGTTTGATGGAAAAATGAAAGTTTTTAATCAAAACCCTCATAGCTTGTTAATAATTTTAGTTGGACACCAAAAGGCTAAATGGGTTTTGGATTTGTCTCAAATTGAATTTTCTTATAATATTTCATTGAATGGATCCATTGGAAGAAAGCCATTGTAGGTATTCTATGGTATATGTCCAAAAGCATTATTTGTTTCATCTACTTCTAGAAATAAGTGATAAAACAAGATTTGATGCTTACAATTTTGTAGACGTATGAAATAAATTCATAAATATATATGAATGTAATTATTGTAGTGTAATGATATAAGATACACCAAGAAGAAATATTGATAAGGAGATTGAAGGTTTTCAAATAAGGAGTTATCGTAATGACACACCTATGTAAGGACATATTTTATAGAAGGACATACAATAAGCTCAGTTGAAAAAATATGAACTCATATAGGATTTGAAGGAAAATATTTGATAATGCATACGAATTAGATTTTATAAAAACTTTTGATTTTTTGATGTATTTAAAATTCCACACCTTCATGAATTTCAAGAAGTAGTGGGGGATGATGAGGTAAGAATAATATCAGAGTGTGGGGAACGATTGATAGTTATACTAGTTTAAGCACTTTAAGAGATAATGCTGTAATGTTATAGAGTACATGGGTATTCAAGAGGGGACTACATCGTGAATCACATCAACAACATGCACAATCCAACAAA
>JASDQU011028040.1:47502-59271 GCA_032191745.1 Picea mariana
CTCTTTATTTATTTTGTTTTTAAATTTTATTATATATATATATATATATATTTATATATCAAAATTATTTTAATAAAAAGGATAAAATTTTACCACTAGCATAATTTAGACCTAGACTTTAATTTTCGTGATGGGTGACATTTTATTAGGGATTTTTTTTTTTAAATTCTTATCACATTGCTCATCCTAAGGCCATTTAGGTTCATTCATTTATCAAAACAATGCGACGTACCCTTCAGGATGCACTAGGTGCTCCAAGGGTGTCGCTCACCTCATCTGTTCCCTTGCACGATGTGCCCTTCATGATGTACTACATGCTCCAATGGTGTCACTCACCTCTTGACTGACTTGGTAGACATCAAAAACCCCTGGAGTCAATACTCTACCAGGTGAACTTGTGGGAGACTAAGGGCCTCTAAGGAATAAGGCCCCTGCCTTATTGTGTGCCCCTTAGAATCATTGTGAGCGATTGTCATAATCTGTCCTCACGGCATCGTGGGTCCTCTCGAACTAGATAAACGTTAACTAATAGTTCGAGCCATGGAGGGAGTGCTAGTAGGTTATGGTAGGGTTGTTGTCCACACCTCTCCCTCAACATCTCTAGTAGTCGTGCTTGACCCCTTTACTCCAAATGTGAGTTTGGTCGGTAATCTATCGTCAGCCTGCATCATCGACAAATCATGTCAGAACATATCCATATCATATCATCTAATCAGATGCACTAATATCACAGTAAAACAATCAAACCCAAATGGTACACTCCCTGACTCGATCCAGAGTCCAAGGGGTTCCATCGATGCCTCTCCATCCTCGAGGTCCAAAATCCTACACACTCAGTAAAACCGAGTCAATATCACCTGTTTATGTTGAGGCGGTAAAACAACATGTCATCATCCGATAATGCCTCATAATCAAAATCAAAAGTTTTAATAGCATAATAATCTGGATCACTTGCGAGCAAGTCTCCTCAAAGAATAAGTTCGCTCAGTGCACCAGAGCAGGATGTTACATGTGAGCAACAATCAATATCTTCTTATATCTCTATCCCGATCACTTCTTATTTCCCCATATTTTTAAGGTTCACACCGCCCCCTTCTGTTGTTTCTATCACCTGGTTGAATGAAGGAGGAAATGATTCTACTATAATCTTCTAGATTACACAGGTCTTCAAGAGAAGACTACATCTTGAATCACATCAAGAACATRCTTAACACAACCYAACAAAKAARMRATACAKTAAGGAAGGATATCCATCCAAGTCTTTATTCTATGTTTATKGGTATTTATAAAATAGAGGGATGGTTGGAGCAATACCAGCTCCATATAATCATTCATTATGTTTCTTTATGCATTTATTACATATTTTATTATACATTGTTAAACTTATGTGAATTCATGATGACATTTACATGGCCTAGAAGGCCTCCTCAATCGATACTCACAAAGAGGGATAGTAGGAAAACATGAGAATAAAATATCATGAGTATTTTATTAAATGGAATAACAAAATGTTATCATTGGGAGTTTTTGAAGATGTGTTGTGTCATATTCATTACAATTTTTCATTCCTGTTGTCTATGGTTTGGTCCACGTGAGAAAGATGCTCTATTTTTTCCTAACCAAAGATTTATGATGCAATAGTGTCATTGGTTTCGAGCAATTGACATCAACTATAAATATGTTTTTCTTACCATTTCCTTAATTTGTTAAGATAGTTAGCTTGGCACGAAAACATGAAGAAAAATTAAAGTATTTTCTTAAATGGAATAACAAAATTCTAGAGGATGTGTTGTGATTTTGAAAAAATGTGCCATATTCATCATTTTTATCATTCCAATATTCTATGGCTCATTCTATATGAAAAATAAGCTCAATTTTTTCCTAAGAGCATTCTTGGTTTTGAGAAATCAACATCACCGTTTTTCATTATTATTATTATCATTTGCTCTACTATTTTTCTATAAAATTTGATTATGTTGATTATTTTCTCTTTGTTTATGTTTGAATTCAATCATTATTATTATTATCATTTGTTCTATAGTATTTCTAACTCTTATTTATATGTGAAAATGGACAACAATTTTTGGAACAAGGAAAAGAGCCTACTTGTATTTATATTCTATTAGCTACTCTTAACAATACCTTGTTTTATAGTTTTTCTAACTCTTATTATTATTATTATCATTTGTTCTACCGTTTTTCTTTAAAATTTGATTATGTTCATTCTTTTCTCTTTCTTTATGTTTGAATTCAATCATTATTATTATTATCATTTCTTCTATAGTATTTCTAACTCTTATTTATACGTGAAAATGTAAAAATGGATAACAATTTTTGGAACAAGAAAAAAATCCTACATGTATTTATATTCTATTAGCTACTCTTAAGTATACCTTGTTTAGGATTTTACCTTGTTTTATAGTTTATATAACTCTTATTTTTAGGTGAAACTATAAAAATGGATAACAAGTTTTGGAACAAGGAAAGAATCCGATAAGTATTTATATTCTATTAGCTACTCTTAACAATACGTTGTTTGGGATTATACCTTTAAAACATCTAGCATCCTATATCTGTTGGATGACTGAGACGGGGTGTGAGTTAGTAATAGATAAATCTAATCCTTTTTAACCATATAATCCAAGTGTTTTATCAATGTAGCATTATCATCCAATATTTACAGAGTAAATGAACAATGAACAAATGAAAAATTATACACATACACAGTGCACCAATGTTTTTACGTAGAAGCGGGAGAAAACGAGAGAATTATTTTTCTTATATGTCTTGAAGAATTACATTCATGGGAAGCACCAAATTCTATTATTTTCTAGCTGCAACTAGAAAGAGACTCCAACCCCCCAGTTTCTTAGTCTACAACCTGAGGGAATCTCCAACTCCCCAATTATCTCACTACAACCAGAAGGAGGCTACAACCCCCTATGTTCTCCGGCCAGAACCGGAAAGTGGATACAACCACCTGTCATTTCCCCATCCAGCCACTTTGACATATAAGTATAATGATGGAACCACTGTCACACTATTATTGTGATATATACTGTTGTAAACTTGTACCAATAAACCTGCACCAAACAACATGTACCAATAACTTGAACCATGCATCAACCTGTAATCAACCTGTACCATAAACAAGTGCATCAACCATGCACCAACCTGCACCTCAACAATTTCATCATCCAAATCTGATTTGTAATTCTGTAATAGACCTCATGTTTATGATCACATACCTGTAAACCTTAATCAAATTTAACAATAAGAGACTAGCATTTTCATCAAACTTTACTTTAGTCTAACATGACTAGTTCTCGATTAGTCAACAACCATAACTTGAAATAATAATAACTGTGTATATGTAATGAATAAAGATCTAAAAATAGTACACAATGTTCTTCAGTCTTTTTTATACAATTCCTCGAGGTGTCACTACTTGGAACCTATCAGAAAAGGAGTTATAGCAAAAATGGCATACCTTGTTGAATTTTGGCTTACTCTAGAGAGTGAACTTGTAGAGCCTGCCCCACACATAATATTTCTTGTATGGATCTAAAAATTGTGCAAAAAATAATAAATATTGTACACTAACCAACACATTTGGTCTTACTGAATTTGGATATGTTATGAAGAAGTTATGACATTTTTACCTGAAACACCTGTTTTAGACTAGTTTCAGGACTAGCCAAAAACTCTATTTTCCACGGAGTGTAACTCCAAACATACAATGAACCACAAGACAAAATCCTAATTTCAAACTCCACGAAGTGGATATGTTTCCTCAATTGCCTCCCAATTTCACAGTCTGAATCATTCTAGGAAAACAATTATTGTGAAAATGGTGAGATGATCTGTAAATATCATACCTTATAAAGCATCATCAAAAGAATTTATCCTCCTTTGAATTTCGGCATTATTTACTTCACCTTCCCTCTCAAATTCGACTTATATATCTTTTAGTTACCTCATTCACCTATATATATTCAATATTCTCAAGTGTGATTGAAATGAGAGAGCCTTGCCTCTTATTTATACTTTCATGTAGCTTCTTTAGAAACATTTTCTAGACCACTTTRTCYACATAGCYACTTTGTCCACATAGTCACCTATGTCCAACTTTGTCCAATTTGTCACTTGTCCATATATTCAATATCCACTTGAATACTTAACCCATTTTCCTTATTTTAGGGTTAAACTTCTTATAACCACTTTCCATAATTAGAAATTTCTCCATTTACTTTATTATTTAAATAATCCTACTTGACTTTGTCACTTCACTTTATTATTTAAATATTGCTCTTTGACTTTGTCACTTCACTTTATTATTTAAATAATCCTCTTCGACTTTGTCACTTCAATTTATTATTTAAAGATTCCTCTTCGACTTTGTCACTTCAATTTATTATTTAAATAATTTCTTCTTTGCAAGCATTTTGACTTCTTTGAACCTTTAGGGCTTCAAGCCAACATATGAGCGTCCTCCAACTTCGTAAGGCCATAAATATCAAACCATGAGGAGTTATGTGGCATTCCACATACCACCAGAAATGGCATGACATGTACTATCCACTACAATAGTCTTACCTACAAATATATCAAAACTCATACACATATACATCAAACAAACATGGGTCCATTACCCAAACCTTTGTGCTACCATAATTTTCTACCAAACTTTATTCAAAGGTTGAAATCAATAACAACCAACCAATTTAATCAACAGTCTCCCCCTTTGGCATTGATGGAAACACTCTGATGTAATACTATAATCATATCACTCATGCTCCCCCTGGAACCTTGTCTACATCTTTATGACCAATGCTCCCCCTAGAACCATGCCTTTATCCTCTGCATCTGATAAATCTCTTCCCCTTTGTCATCAATGAAAAATGTATCTTTCCATTTAGGTCTTCTCCCCCTAACTGAATCATCTGATCTCCCAACCTGAACTATCCTTTTTATGGTGCTTCATCATTTAAATCTAAGACATATAAGATAAGCATTCAAAACCATTTATTTTGGAGTAGAAATAACTACGAGTCTCTGGCGAAGATACTCAAATGATTCTCATAGAAGAGGTTTTGTAAAGATGTCTGCCACTTGTTCTTTTGTGCCCACATATTCAAATCTGATGTTGTTTTTTGCAATCTGTTCTTGTAGCAAGTGATACTTGATTGGAATGTGCTTCGTCTTGGAGTGCATCACCGGGTTCTTTGAGATGTTAATAGTTCTTGTATTATCACAATAGATTGGAATGGGCTCATCATACTCAACTTGTATATTTGTCAGAGTTTTTTTCATCCATAGAACCCGTGTACAACATGATGCTGCTATAATATACTCTTCCTCAGTTGTAGATAAAGATACTGATGATTGTTTGTTTCTTATCCATGATTATAAACACTCACCCAAGTATAACGTTGCTCCATTGGTGCTTCATCGGTCATCACTACAACCTGCCCAATCTGCATTTGTGTAGGCAATAACTGATAGATACTTTTCTTTTGGAAACCATAATCCAAACTCTTATGTTCCTTTGATATATCTGAAAAACCTCTTCACTCCTAATACATGTGATTTCTTTGGTACTTCTTGAAATTGTTCCACTTGTCCAATTGTCTACATTACATCTAGTCTAGATGCCATCAGATATAGTATCATACCAATCATTGACCTGTATTGCCTCTGATATGGAGACTTTGAATCATCATATTTGCTCAACTTGCAATTGGTTTGAATATGAGTCATAATTGGTTTGCAATCTTCCATTCCAAACCTATTTAGCATTTTTATGATGCACTTGGTTTGAGAAATAAAAATTCTTTGGTTTATTTGACATATCTGAAGACCCAGAAACAAGGATAGTTCTCCAAGTAATGACATTTCAAATTCATTCTGCATGTTTGTTGCAAATTTATGGCTTAACCTATCATGAGTACTTCCAAAAATAATATCATCAACATAAACTTCAAGTAATAAAATACCTTGATGTAGAGGTTGTTTTCTGCACTTCCTTTTATGAACCCTGTCTGTTATAGATATTTATCCAGTCTAGAGTACCATGCTCTACAAGCCTGTTCTATACCATACAAGGCCTTCTTTAATTTACACACATAATCTGTATTCTCTGACAACTAAAATCCTTATGCTTGTTCAATGTAGACTTCTTCTTCAAGTTCCCCATTTAGAAAAGTCGATTTTACGTCAATCCGATACACTTTAATATTTTTGGAGCATGAATAAGCTAAAAGCAACCAGATTGCTTCCATTCTGGAAACTAGGGAAAATGTTTCTTCAAAGTGTATTCCTTCAACTTATGCATATCCTTTACATACCAATCTATCTTTCTTCCTTGTAACCTATCCATATTCATTAAATTTATTCTTGTATACCCACTTTGTGCCGATCACATTCTTATCCTTTGGTCTTGAAACCAATTCCCAAGTGTCATTTTTCTCTATTTGATTCAATTATTCATCCATGGCCTTATTCCAAAATTCATCCTTGATGGCCTCTTCAAAACGGGTTGGTTCAATTGTATATGAGAGTGCTAGGTGAGTTTGTTCTGGTGAACAAATTCTTCTTCTAGTCTCAACTCCTCCATCATTGTTTCTGATAATATCATCTGAAGGATGATTCATCTGTACTTGTTTGCTAGGTTTCTTTGAAGGCACTTCTTGAAATTTCTCTTCTACTTCTGTCGGATCCTCTTCATCTTTCCCTTCTATTTCTTTTTCATCTTATGTTTCTTCTTCATAAAGTTGTTCCATTGATTCATTTTCTTCCTCCTTTAATTCTTTTCTACCTGTTTCATCAATTGTTACGTTGATACTTTCCATAGCTTTGTTCAATCTCAGGTTGTAACACTTGTATCATTTCCTTGCACTTGAGTAACCAAAAATTACTCCTTTGTCCACACAAGAGTCAAACTTCCCCATTCCGCCATCTTCTCTTTTGATGTAGAGTTTGCTTCCAAAAACTCTAAAGTGCTTCACATTTGCTGGTCTTCATTTACATAGATCATACGGAGTTTTGTTAGTGTTGTTTATGAGCATTACTCTGTTTTGAATGTGAACTGTTGTATGCACTTCCTGTGTCAAAAATATATCTTTCAATTTGGAATCCATTGGCATTGTTTGAGCCATTTCCTGTATTGTCCTATTCTTTCTTTCAACAGCTCCATTCTATTGAGGTGTTCTAGGAACAAATAATTTTTTTTTTATTCCATGCATGTTGAATTAGTCCATAAATTACTTTGAAGTGAACTCTTTTCCATTATCATATCTCAATCATTTGATTTTTGAATCCATTTTATTTTCAACCACTTCCTTTTAGACCTTGAAGTTTTCAAAATATTTTGACTTATTCCTAAGAAAGAAAACTGTAGTCATTCTTGAATAATCATCAACTAATAACATAAAGTAGTTATCACCTTTTAAACCCTTTGTTGTAGTTGGTTGAACTAGATTAGTATGCACAATTTCTAGTGGTCTTGTCATTGAATATTCTTTTGATTTAAACATGGTCTTTGTTTGCTTTATTTTTTGACAATGCTTGCATAAAGTGTTGGTTGGTTTCGTGATCTGGGGAATTTATCTAAATGATTACCTTTTAGTAACTTTGACAAGGTTATCAAAATGTATGGGACCCATTCTTCTGTTCCATAGCCAACTTTCATCTTCCCTTCCTAGGAAACACTTTTCATTTCCAATTTCAATTAATACATATATGTTGCTTGAAGTTCTCGTAGTTGTTGTAATCAAATTTCCTGAACCTTCTTTTCTTATATCACACTTTTGTGAATCGAAAGTAACTTTGTGACCTTGGTCACACATTTGACTCACACTTAGAAGATTATGTTTCATATATTCTACTAGTAGAATATTTTCTTCCTTGGTATTCTTGTTCCCAATTCTGACTGAGCCTTTTCCAATGATTTTAGCTGAATCATCATTTCTAAAGGAGATTGATCCATCTTTTTCCTTTCTTAATGTAAAAAACTTGTCTCTATCACCTATCATGTGTTTTGAACAACTACTATCAACATACCAACCACATTTATTCTACTTAGCTTGTAGAGCGAGTGTGCATTCTTCTCTGCTATATTGATTTTTCTTTCTTATCCATGTCCTTTTATGAGGTTCCTCTCTATGACTGTTGTTGTTCTATTGTGGTTCTCTAGGAGGGACTTCCATTCCGCAATATTTGGCCATGTGTCCAAAGTTGTTACATTTGTAGCATTCCACTTTAGTGCTCAAAGATTCAAACCTGTTGTAACTTCTTCTCTGTGTTTCACTAGGCCTTCTTGGATAACCCTTTTGTGTATGACTTTCAAAGTTTTTTATGTTCTAGTTGTTAGCTCTGCAATTGAGATCTTTAAGTCCAAAATTATTACATGCATAACATAAACCAAAAAAGATATTTTGGTACCTAGAAGTTGAAGATCTTATGAAAGGAGGTACTCTTATAAATCCTTATTCTTTCTGAGGCCTATCTGTTTCTATCGATCGTTGATTCTGAAATTTGAATCTTCTCGATGGAGGAGTGTCCCTGTAATTTTCTTTGTAAACCTTACTATCCCCTTTGATTGTTTCTATATAGCTATGTCAATATGTTTATTGTTTTGTTGTTTTGGAGCTTGATCCATTTTCTTTCTGATTGTATCTAATTTTGAACTTGTCATGATGAGGTTTTTGAATGTTGATACTGTCATTCAAAACTTTTTAGTTCTTCTGCATATTTTTCTTTTGAAGATCCTTTCTTAATGTGACAATTTTTGCTTACAAATGTCCAATGATCTTGTCTCTTCCTTCTAGTTGTTCTTTGAGTTCTTATTCAATTCGTTTATCTTCTTCAATTTGAACCTTCAAATTTGTGATCGTGTGTTCTTTTTTTCTTGTTTTATCTTCTGATAACTTCTATGGAACACAACAATTTTTCTCGGCAGTCAACTTATGCCTCTTCATATTCTTCTTTGAACTCTTCATATTATTCTTCGTCCTCTTCATAGTATTCTTCAGAGTGTTATTTATTAGAGTCTTCTAATTCCATGAATATAACTCTTTCTGTCTCACTGTCACTGACATCATCTTCATCTGATGATGAGATTTCTTCTTTGGTGCATAAGCTTTTATTGAAAACTTTCTTTGCGGTTCTTTTGGCTTTATATGTTTGTTTGTTATTTGAGTAAACTTCATCATTTCTCTTTTTCTTATGAGAACATTTCATAGAAAAATGACCAATACCATCACAATTAAAAAAAATCAAATGAACCTTACCTCTAGACCCGGCGTTGGTTCCCTTGTTCAATATTCTTACAAAGTTGGTCGCTTCTTCATCATCTTTCGAGACTTCACTGTTGTTGCTATGTTCTTTTTCTTTTTTCTTTCCCTTTTGCTTTGACCTTTTAGATACTTTGAAGGTTGCTTCTTTTATATCTGGATTTTACTGTTCATTTCTCATTTCATATGTTGTGAAGATTCCATGTAGGTTGCCCATGCTTATTGATTTTAGATTTTCTTTTTGTTATAGTGCTGATATGTTAAGATCAAATCTCATAGGAAGAGATCTTAGTACCTTTTCAACAATTACTGATACTTTAATTTATTCTCCCAATCCCAAGAATGAATTTACTGTTTCATCAACTCGTAAAAAGTAAGATGCAATATTTTCATTTCCTTCATCTTTAGTTCTTCAAACTAACCTTTATAAGTTTGAAGATTTACTGCTTTGACTTTTGAATCTCCTTCTTAATTATTTGGAATTTTGTCCCAAATATCTTTAGTGGATTTACAATGTGAAACTTTGGTGAATACAGATTCTCCAATACCATTCAGAAGTTCATTTTTGGTTTTGAAATTATTCTAACCGAGTTTCACTGCTTTGTTATTTTTCGGCGGAACTGCTGGTGTTGTGTATCCTTCTACAATTGATTTCCAAATTTCAAATCCTTGTGCATGTATATATGTCTTCATCCTTATGCTCCAAAATGAATACTTATGTCCATCAAACTGTGGTATTCCATTTTTGTACGTGTTGTTTCTCTCCATGATCTACCTTTCAGTGGTTACACTGGTTTCTGAAGAAACATGCTCCTATACCAATTGTTGGATTACTGAGAGGGGGGGTGAATCAATAATATATAAATATAATCCTTTTTAGCCATATAATGCAAGTGTTATATCAATGTAGAATTATCATCCAATATTTGTAGAGTAAACAAACAATCAACAAGTTAACAATCATACACATACACAATAAACCAATGTTTTTGCGTGGAAACCAAAAGTAGGAGAAAACCACAAAATGTTTTTTCTTATATGTCTTGAAGAATTACATTCATTTGAGGAACCAACTTCCTTTGTTTTCAATCTATAACTGGAAGGAGGCTCCAACCCCCTAGTTTCTCAGGCTACAACCTGAGGGAAGCTCCAACTCCCCAATTCTCTGACAACAACCATAAGGAGGCTACAACCCCCTATTTTTTCTGACTACAACCGAAACATGTCTACAACCACCTTTGCTTTCCCTGTCCAATGACCTCGATGTATAATTAGAATGATGGAACCACTGTCACACTATCATTGTGAGATGTAATGTTGTAAACCTGTACCTATCAACCTACACCAAACAACCTGTACCAATAACCTAAACACTACATCAACCATGCATCAACCTGTACCTCAACTTGTAATCAATATGTACCATAAACAAGTGGATCAACCATGCACCAACATGTACCTCAACAATTTTATCATCCAAATATGATTTGTAACTCTTTAATAGACCTCGTGTATATGATCACATACCTACAAACCTTCCTTAACTTTAACAACAATAGACTAACATTTTCATCAAACTTGACTTTAGTCTCACATGACTAGTTCTGGATTAGTCAACAACCCTAACTTGAAATAATCATAACTATGTGCCTGTAATGAATAAAGATTTGAAAATAGTACACAATGTTCTTTATTGTGTTTTATGCAATTCCTCTAGGTGTGACTACTTGGAACCTATCAAAAAAGGAGTTGTAGGAAAAATGACATACCTTGTTGAATTTTGGTTTATTCTAGAGAGTAAACTTGTAGAGCATGCTCTGCACAGAATATTTGTTGTATGGATCTGAAAATTGTACAAAGAATACTAAATATTGTACTCTAACCAAAAAATTTGGTCTTACTGAATTTGTATTTTTTATGAATAAGTTATGACATTTTTACCTGAAACACTTGTTTTATACCAGTTTCAGGACTAGCCACAAACCCTATTTTCCATGTAGTGTAAATCCAAAAATACAATGAACCACCAAATGAAATGTGAACCACAACTAATGGGATATGTTTCATAAATGAACTAACAATTTCATGGTATGAATCATTCTAGAAAAAAGGTTATTGCAAGAAAGGTGAGATTATGTGTAAATAACATACCTTAGAAAGAATCATCAAAATACTTTATCCTCCTTTGTATTGCATCCTTCTTTACTTCACCATCTCTATGAAATTCGACTTATATATCCTTTGTTTTCCTCAATCACCTGTAGATATTCAATATGCTCAAGTGTTATTGAAATGAGAGAGACTTGCCTCTTATTTATACTTCCATCTAGCTTCCTTAGAAACATCTTCTAGACCACTTTGTCCACATAGTCACCTATGTCCAACTTTTCCCAATTTTTCACTTGTCCATATATCCAATAAAAACTTGACTATTTAACCCATTTTACTCATTTTAAGGTTAACCTTCTTATAACCA
>JASDQU011028040.1:59371-90383 GCA_032191745.1 Picea mariana
CCATGAGGAGTTATGTGACGTTCCACATACAAACAAAAATGACATGGCATGTACTATCCATCTAAAATAGTATTACTTGAAAATATACCAAAACTCATACCATTATACATCAAACAAACGTGGGTCCATTACCCAAACCTTTGTGCTACTAGAATTTTCTACCAAACTTTCTTCAAGGGTTGAAATCAATGACAACCAACCTAATTAATCAACAATATTTGTTATAATATAACACATATAGCATGTTATATGTTTTATATTATAACACATATAGCATGCTATATGTGTTATGGGTTAAATTTTTTTTGGCTAAGAGATTTTATGGATAAATGATTTTCTCAATTAAAAGTTTAGGTTCAAGGAGAACAAATTGAAATTGAACAATGATTTTAAAACTTAAAGAGATTATATTCTAGACTAGTATTCTCTGTTAAGAGTTAGATTCTTCACCAAGATCCTTGGTTGAGAATTGATCTGAAAATAGGGGGCTGAATTTTTATGCTATGCAAACACCCTCTACTTCATTAAAATAAACTTTTCAGGACCTTGCTCAATGTGTTAAAATATGTAAGATACATTATGTGCCAAGTTTATGCATCTTCTTTTAAATGTTCATGTGTGAGGAAATTTTCCTTTAAATGGTTAAATATGTGTTTTAAATAAATACACAAAAATCATAACTTACAACAAATAAACCATCAAACTCACAACAATAACAAGATGATAAAGGAGTTCACCCCTCTCTGGGCTGCGTATCCTTGAGCCTCCATCAATGGACTTGGCTCTTTGGGATTAGTTTGTCAAAGATTATTTTACAAGCTGCTTCTCAAATCCAATGGAAAAAATGACTGTACCATTGGGTTCAAAATACATAAAAACCCCAAAAATGACTAATACAACTCTAAAAACAGATCATGGCTCATCCGGGCATGACCTCTTCTACATGTGGCCTTGAGCTTCCCTGAGATTCCTTGTGGAAAAAACACCTATTAAAGTCCTCAAATCAATCTGAAACCTATCCCAATATGTTCAAAGCATAACAATTAGACAAAAATGACTATTCATTCACAGAAAATAGACTTGTGCTCATCTGAGCATGACCTCAATCAATGAGGGCTTCAAGCTCCCTGGAGCTCTCTAAAACTTAAATGGTGAAAAAACTACAAAATAATTCTTCAAATTCCTTTGAAAATAGTGCCAATGGATTTAGAACATCCCAAAACCCCTAGCTGGGCTTTTTTGGCACCTCATTTGGTCAAAAAAATGAAGAAGTTAGGCCTCCTGCCATTTTCCTCCTTCAAGCTTGTTGTCTATGGTTCGCCAAAACACACCTTTGTGTAGCCAACCTAGCACATGCTCTGAAAATCATGCTAAAACCTAGCACCAGGCGCAACCGAATAACCGTGTGAACTGTAGGATGGTTAATGGAACTAAAGCCCCCAACCGCCAAACCGTTGGGCATATGGGTCCATGTGACTTCGTTCTAGCACAAAAGGGGCTCTGTTTCAAGGGCGAATGGATAAACAACAAGTGTTAGGCATATGGTTGTGTAACTGTTTGAAAATCCAAATCCCGCGCATGAAAAGTATAGAGTCAGGTTAGATGGTAGTGTGTGCGAGCGAGGGCTAGGGCTAATCCCCAGCCCGAACGCGCCCCAACTCAACATAATTCAAATTTAAATAAATTTAAAAACATATATATAACAAGTAAAAAAATATGGCACATTGGCAAGGAAGACTTTGCCAAGTCGTTGCATTCACGTGGAGGTCACGGGGTCAAGTCCAATGGAATCCATAAACTTTTAAACAACAACCATTACCAAAAATGGGGTTCCACGTGGCACCAAACCATTGGACAAAATATGCCACGTGTCAGCAGAATATTCATCCACATGTCCTACCAACAATGCCTTCCATGTCAAATGCCACCTCAGTGTACAAACATGCTACGTCAACGTACGGCCCTGCCACATCAGCATCCATATGAACTATACGGACTGTACAATCAACACATTTTTTTTTGCCTATTTGACGATTCGAACAGAACACGATATCTCACTCATCCGATGTCCATTTGAATCCAAATGAGTTGTGTTGGTTTCATGATGAGGAGGCCTATGCACCTATTCATTTTGAGGCAATTCCAAGAACTTTCATTTTTGAGCAAAATTTTGACCCCTGGTCTAGATTCTGATCACGCCTTCCCACTGAAAGGATTTTGGACCCGCAAAAGGTTATGATTATCTTCTTGAGCATCAATACTCTTCTTCTTCCAAGTTCTATCAACTGATTATACTTGAAAAGTCTTTTTCACAATCACCTGGATACCTTGACATGCCTTGCACTGCAACTGGCTATGTCCCTCAACCACTATCCTCTGGCTGCTGCTGACCCACTATTCTCTTTCTGCTTGGAAGACTACCAACCTTCCCACTGAGAATAAAGTCCCTCTTGTGAACTCTTTGGCGTCAAAACAATCTGCTCTACAATGGCTACAAAAACTTCCCTGCGACATCTTGTCACAAACCAAGAAAACCATCAATCTTGAAAACAAATTTATACAAGACTGAAAATGATGCCAACAAAGTCTTTTTCTCTTCAATAAAATGGTTGCATCTTGTACTTCATCAAAGCACATGGCATTTTCCTGCATCTTGGTGTACTCAAAATCAACTTACAAGCCAACAAACACCATCATCTAAGCATAAGTTGAAAAACATGATCGACACAACATCGTCGTCAAGACAACATCGACACAAGCCGAGACTCATTCGAAACATATCTACCTTCCCAAAATGACAAGTCGACATTCATGATACACAATCATGTTACAATCATGAATCATTCATGATGAACTATCACTAGTTCACTGTTTACACACACACAAAAACACATCCATGTGTATAGATCTTCAACTCTCCTTCAAGTACAAACATAAGTACATAAAGCTGAAACATGTGGGTACATAAGAGCTGAAATGAAAAATATAAATGGTTGCAACAAGTGAGCATCATACCCCACTTTTACATCCTCCTGGCGAAGTTGTGCAACAACAAGAATGCCTTCAAATGAATTGCATTCACATGGAACTTGCATCGTACAAGTTGTGATAAATTGCTACAACCTATCATAATCTCAACATAAATGTATACATAAGGCTGAAATATGAATCTTACAATAGAAAAATGTAAGCCTTACTTGCTCAAGAAATTCAACCATTTCTTACCAAGCCAACTCAATGGTGAATTTTTCTGCTGAAAATCGTCTTCTTGTGAATCATCTTGACACACATCGATGATGGAATATCCTCTTCCATTCTTTCCAATCTCTTTATCCATCTACTTCTTGTGTTGTGGATGAGTGGTTGGATGCAATGTCCAACAATGGTCAATAAGATGACCCCTCTTCTGGCAATGAGTGCAAATCTTTTGCATCCTCTTTTCAAGTTATCTTTTCTTGTAAAGTTTCCTGAAAGTGGTCAATCTTTTCCAACATTTTGAAACATGATGGTTATATAAACCACAATATGTACATGGACTTTTTCTTCCATTTTTATATGCAAATTTATCATGCTTAACATAATCAAAAGCAACTGAATGATAGGCAGAATTATACCTTGAACATTCACCTTTATCGCCTTCTTGAGGAGGTGAATTGGAAGAGTTAGAAGATCTCCTTTGAAGACCAACAACAATGTTCTTGTCTGCATGGCTCTCATAACTCTCTTGTTTCACACATTTGCATTCATCTTGAACACAAGCTTTGCATGCTTGAGGGATTGAACTTGCAACAAAATTTGTTCTTGGAACTTTTTCCCATGTATCCTAAACTTTGGAATTTGCTCCATCTTTTTGTGCATATCCAAGACCAAAATACTTGGGCCTCTCTTCAACAGTAACAGGCCCAACAATTCCTTCTGCATGCTTGCCTAAACCTCTACCTTGATGGCCCATTTTTAAAAATAACTTGGACCCTATTCCTCTTGTATGATTTTCAAAAACACCAAAGCATTCATCTTGAGAGGAATTTGAATATAAACTAACATTACATACCTTATGTTCATGCATGTACTTGGTAAGGGTTTCCTTTGCCTCTTGGAGTTGACTCTCCATCTCATGCAACTTTTCAAGAAGCTGGTCTTTCTCCTCCTCCATGGCCATCAACTGCTCTTGAAGGACAATGCTCTCTCTTATTTCTTCCCACAACTCTTGTACCATATCTCTCATGGTTACAATCTCCTTCAACATCTCTTTGTCAAAGAACTTGGATAATGAAGATGTATGAGAACTATCAATGTTTGAAGCTTCCTCCATCCTTGCAAGATATCAAAATTCAACACAAAACTTGAGAAAATACCAACAGCTAAAACTTCTAGCTATCAATGGCAATCACATGAGCAAAACAAACTAAGCTCTTATACCACCTGATCTGAAAATAGGGGGCTGACTTGTTATGCTATGAAGGCACCCTCTACTTCATTAAAATAAACTTTTCAGGACCTTGCTCAATGTGTTAAAATATGCAAGATAGATTATGTGCCAAGTTTATGCATCTTCTTTTAAATGTTCATGTGTGAGGAAATTTTCCTTTAAATGGTTAAATATGTGTTTTAAATAAATACACATCAATCATAACTTGTAGCAAATAAACCATCAAACTCACAACAATAACAAGATGATAAAGGAGTTCACCCCTCTCTGGGCTACGTCTCCTTGAGACTCCATCAATGGACTTGGCTCTTTGGGATTAGTTTGTCAAAGATTCTTTTACAAGCTGCTGCTCAACTCCAATGAAAAAACTGACTATACCATTGGGTTCAGAATACATAAAAACCCCAAAAATGACTAATAGAACTCTGAAAACGGATCATGGCTCATCCGGGCATGACCTCTTCTACATGTGGCCTTGAGCTTCCCTGAGCTTCATTGTGGAAAAACAACCTGTAAAAGTCCTCAAATGGATCTGAAACCTATCCCAATGTGTTCATAGAATAAAAATTAGCCAAAAATGACTATTCAATCACAGAAAATAGACTTGTGCTCATCTGAGCATGACCTCAATCAATGAGGGCTTCAAGCTCCCTAGAGCTCTCTGAAACTTCAATGGTGAAAAACCTACAAAAGAAGTCTTCAAATGCCTTTGAAAACAATGCCAATGGATTCAGAACGTCCAAAAACCCCTAGCTAGCCTTTTTTGGCACCTCATTTGGCCAAAAAAATGAAGAAGTTAGGCCTCCTGCCATTTTCGTCCTTCAAGCTTCCTGTCTCTGATTTGCCAAAACACACCTCTGTGTGGCCAACTTAGCACATGCTCTGAAACTCATGCTAAAACCTAGCACCAGGTGCAACTGAATAACCGTGTGAACTGTAGGACGGTTAATGAAACTAAAGCCCCCAACTGCCAAACCGTTGGGCATATGGGTCCATGTGACTTCGTTCTAGCGCAAAAGGGGCTCCATTTCAACGGCGAATGGATAAACGACAAGTGTCGGGTATATGGTTGTGTAACCATTTGAAAATCCAAATCCTGTGCACGCAAAGTGTAGAGTCGAGTCATATGGGAGTGTCTGTGACCGGGGGCTAGGGCTAAGCCCCAGCCCCGACGTGCCCCAACTCAACATAATTCAAATTTAAATAAATATAAAAATGTATATATAACAAGTAACAAAATATGGCGCGTTGGCAGGGCGGACTTTTCCAAGTCATTGCATGTGCATGGAGGTCGCGGGGTCAATTCCGGTGGACTCCATAAACTTTTAAACAACAACCATTACCAAAAATAGGGTGCCATGTGGTAGCCCATGCCTGGGCCACGTGGCACCAAACCATTGGAAAAAATATGCCGCATGTCAGCAGACTATTCATCAACGTGTCCTGTCAACAATGCCTGCCACATCAACTGCCACCTCAGCGTATAGATGTGTCATGTCATCGTATGGCCCTGCCACGTCAGCATCTGCACAGACTGTACAGACTATACAGTCAACACATTTTTTTCTGCATGTTTGACGATTCGAACAGAATGCGATATCTCACTCATCTGACGTCTGTTTGAACCCAAATGAGTTGCATTGGGTTCGTGACGACGAGGCCTACACACCTATTCGTTTTGAGGCAGTTCTGATAACTTTGCAAGAATATTAAAAGAGATTTGCAACTAAAATTTTATATTCACTTGGTAGATTATTTTATGAGGGTTATTGTCTAATAAGATTCTCTATCAATATTCTTCTAGAAAATTGTTGGTATTTAAGATTTAGTTACTAATAAAATGGATAAAAAAAAAAAATTAGAGAAGAGTAAAACACATTCATACCATATACAAATAAACACAATATATGACCTGGGAAACACAATATAGGAGAAAAACCAACTAGAAGGTGAGGTCTCTGTGATATCCTTTCTCTCATAAATATATTGTGCAAGTACAAAGAAAGGGACACTCTCTATGGAGTTTCTTTTGACATGTGGCTTATATGGCTACTACAAAATATCTCCTCCTCTGTTATGATCATATCATACCACTCTCATATGTTTTTCTCACCTATGGAACAATATCCAATGCAAAAGAATGTAATACCCTCTACTCTTAGTGGTTGACTATTTAACATAGACCGATAGCCATCTAGGGATAGGTTTTTGACTTCCTCAACCTTCAATTGTAATAAGTTTTTGTAACTTCTAGAATGTTCTTAGAAAATACACTACATGGCTAGCCCCAAATGTCTAAGTAATGGATGCTCATGTGGCATCCACTCACACCACGATGATCAATATGATAGGTCAACTTGTGAGAGGCATACATTTCTCATATGAACTTCGATTGACAAACAGTCAATGCCATTGGAAATTTATTAAAGTGTAGAATATAGAATATTCATCTGTAATAAGTTTTGGAAAAAAATACTATCGTCTTATCCCTCAAAATGGATCTGAAATATTTATCATTATTTTTTAGACCAATCGCTGACATGGCGCTACAAGATGATTGGAACAATTTTTCCATCCAAAACATAGTGACATAGATGACAAATAATATAATGATATAATCCAGATAAAATTATAAATGCAAGAAGAACAAAAATAAGGACAAATAAATAACTAAGATAACACATGTCATTTACATGCTAAAACCATAACAGTGTGTCAAGGAAACATCCATAGGGAAAGGTATCATTAATTTTATGATTCAAGATAGGATTACAATCACGTATACAATCTGATATATGTATCGTGCTTCATATATATACATATACTTTGGAACTATTACATACTTACAAGAAATACCACCCATTATAGGTTGTACAGTAAGTCAAATGGAAAAATATTATATCACCATAAAACACCTTACATGTGCTTTTCCAGGATTTCCCAATAGATCCTTTCATTATTGAAATACACAACTTGAGGTATATCTCCTCTTTTAGACATCTCTTGAACTATAACCATGGACTTCATCACCAAAACCACTCTAGGTGATACTTGTGCCTCTAAGATACTGAAGCATGCATTTCCAATGCTCTATATTTACCATGTGTCCACTAACATCAACCATGCATTAAATATCTTGTATTGAAAATTCCATCACATCAAATTTCCTATTGTATTATCATACGGTACACAATAAAAATAATCCTTTTATTCCTTACTACGAGGACATAAACTTGAAGAAATCTTACAATGGAAATCTAAAGAGATATTTACCGGTTTCATAATATACATACTAAATCTCATATGTATCTTATCAAAATAATTTTTTTGTGATAACCACAAATTACCATTTTTCCCATCCCTGTTTTATCATATGCCCCACATTTGTTTTTCTACTCCTATATCATTCATGTAAAACACCCTGGCCAAGTGAGCATTTAACCTGCCAATATTAAATATGCTTTGGCTTGCAACAAGCATACCATCTACACACAAAACTAACAGAATGAATGTACCATTTTCCATAGCTTCAAATTAAACACAATTGTTATACTCCCTTCTTAAGAAATTTATGCTCACCATGAAAGAATGTAAGATCTTGTAAAAACATTTGGGTACTTTTAGGCCATACAATGATTCCATGAGTTAACAAACAAATCTCGCTTTGCAATCCTAAACAATTATATGTTGTTCCATGTACATATCTCTTCTATTGATGATTTTGTGGTAGTAGGATCCCACCATCTACATCCATTGACTCCATCACTATAAATGAAAAACATATAAAACTTGTAGAAATTAAAAAATTGAAAGTTTTGAAATAACTTAAGGATTAACAGTGCCTACAACCCTAGCATTTTATTGTTCATATGTCTGAGTTGTGGATTCCATAAGAAAGTAAATTCACTTCACTTATTTGAGTTTTTCCTTCCATCTTAAAAATACTCCCAATATGTGTTGCCTTGATAACCACCAAACTACCCTTGAACACTTTCAATGCTCCACCTTCACGTGTGAATTTGTAACCTTTGGAATCCAAAAATACCAAATTGATTAAAATCTTTTTGAGTTTAAGTACATAGCTTACATTTGTTACGTTCTTACTATTCCATCAAACATATTAATCTTAGTACTCCCAACCCCAATAGTCTTATAGGGAACATTGTATCCCATAAGAACACTACCACCATTTAACTTTGTATGTAGAAAACCAATTTTTATGTGGACACAAATTGTGTGAGGCACCATAATGTAATAACCACTTTTTAGAAAATCGTAACACATTACAAATTGTTAAGACTTCACCAGTCGTACTTAGACATGATTCGACTGGATTTTCTTCATTTTTGGAGTTTTCCTTAGACTCTTGTAGCTTCCAATGTTTTTTGAGATGCCCTAATTTACTACAATACCAACATATTCCTTTACCTTACTTAGGTCAATCATTATCTTACCTAAAAATATTTAAGTTAGGTAATTATTTACAAATAATATTCTCACTTCAAACTAAAAATTACAAATAAAATATAAGCTCTAAGCGTTGGGTAATTATTTACAAATAATATTCTCACTTCAAACTAAAAATTACAAATAAAATATAAGCTCTAAGCTCATGAAGTTGAAGGAATTTGTTTCTAGGTTTTTCATTGTTAAACAACCCAAAAGTGTTATCCATAGTCATATTTTCACCTTCATGTCTACCTAGCGTCTATGATTGTAATACTCCAACTAGAAAACTTGGTTCGACAAGATTAGATCAGATGTTGGAGTATGATTGTATTTAAAATCCTAAAAGCATAAGACCCAAATTAACACAAAGGAAAGTATAAAATTAGTTAATTTATTTTTAATAAAAACATTCGAATTCAACCGAGTAAATGTACATATGAACCATCAGATTCATATAAAACATAAAATCATGTCACTACCTCATTTAATATTCAAGCTCTAAAACATAAAATCATGCAACTACCACATTTAATATTCAATAGCTTGAATAAAGAATCTCATTCCACCATTCCTTAAATTCTCCATTACATAGAAAAAAAAATATATATATATAATTGGATCTATTTTTATAACAATGTATTTGAATAATATTTAAAAAGTAGATTTAGTAATAGTTACTTTTTATTTTCAACAGTTTTTTAAAGTGTAGCTTTTTTTTTAAATGATTATTTTATTTCATATCAAATTTTGTATTATGTATTTAATTTTTTTTTTAAATAAATTCTAAATTCTAAATTCTAAATTGTTATTATTATTGTTATTTTCTATTTTAGTTAAACAATTTTTTATTTTTTTAATGTAGGATTATTTAACCGAATAAAATAGTAGAAATTGTATTAAAATTAAAATGTATTCTACATTGTTTTTTTTTTTTCAAGTAAAAAAGGAGGATTCTACTATATTAGAGTTGCATGTTTACAGAGTTATGTTGAAGTGCTAGTTGTCCCGCCTACAAAAAGGAAACCGAGACAGTTGGAATTACGATGGCACTTGTTTTCAAACAAACAAAAGATTACTAGGTTGTCATCCTGCCTAGAGGAAACCAGGGCGCATGGCCGCATTAGATTCAGTCCATTCTTTAACATCCTATAGATAGCATTTCTATAATCTAGGTGAACTAAAGTTCTGGTTTGAAACAAAAGAAAATTGCTAACTATAAACATTCACAGGACCTTTTAACTAGTAGTCTCATCAGCTTCACCCTTCTTGCACCATCCGACTGGGATTGTGTAGTCTTGCACACAGGTAGGGCACTATCAGCGTGGGGATGTTCTGAAGTGAGCTGTGTATATCATGTCAAGGCAGTGGCTGATTTGAATGGACCTGAAGATTTGGTCATTCACCATGCTTTGCATTTTGAAGAGTAGTTCTAGGTAGCCTGGGTTGATGAGGGGAGGCTGGTCCTCCCATTCCTTATGAACAAAAGAGAGGAGAGGTGGCCTCTATGCATGAGTCTCCTTCGTACCTTCATTTTCTCGACTAACTTGGCGTGCTAGCTGCCTATCCTGCGGTATTGCTTCCTCTAGAGGTGCTCCGCCTGTTGGGTTAGCCTTCTCATCTGCGCTGTCTGGAAATTCTTCCTTAACATAGGAAATTGTGAAATCCTCTACTGGATAATCCTCCCCGTGACTGTGTGAGATTCCTGGAGTTGGAAGCATGGCCTCGCTCCCAAAATTAGTGGAGGCATTCCAATTGTTTGGGATAGTGAAAAGGAGATGTTCTGGATAATCCTGGATGGGTTCATCTGGAACAGTCTCCTCCACGTACGCCATGGGAGGCATTCCAAGTCTCCCATGCTTCCTGGTTCTCTGAGTGGATGCAAGAGCCAACACTTTTTCGAATTTTTTATGTCACTTCCTCCAGGAGTTGTAAGCATACCATGCCGTGCCTCTGCGAGGCCATCCTCGTGCTTTTGGCATGTGGATGAGCTTCATATTTTGGCCATGGATGATATTAGGGGCTAAATTTCGCTCATGGGCTAATTTTCCATGGTTTTTCCCAAAAAATACTTTTCTATTCTAAAAATGATTTGCCCAAATTCTATAGGATAAAATTATTTTACCTTAAAAATCACCAAAAGTTTATAGAAATTATATATAATCCTTAGAAATTTGAATATTTTTACAAAAATATCGGCAAACATTTATAGCTGCCATATGAATGATTAGTAAGATTCGCCCAGGTTTCTACATTTTAAAATAAATTTTCATCCTTAAAATCATCCCTGCTTTTGGCCATAAAATTTGCAATTGCATCACATAACCATCCCGGCAGCTGATAAAGGTGAGGGTGACTGTGACATCTCTGGCCATTACGATTGAGTTCTTAGTGCGTTGGTGTGTCGTCCTCCTCGCTCGCTTGAGAGGCCTCGTCCACTGGTTATGGTTTCACGGGCTCCCTCCCATCTTTAATAGTGAGGAGATGGGAGCCGGTGGCCATTATTTATGGCGCTGCGCGGCTTGTGTCCACTTGTCCTACTTGTTCGACGTGGTACCCCATCCGGGGAAATGTATTCTACATTGTTTTTATTATTGTTATTTACTATTTTAATTGAACAATTTATTTTGTTTAATATAATATTATCTAACATAACGTAATAAAATAATAAAAATTATATTAAAATTAAAATGTATTCCTGAAGAAAATTTAAACCAAAAATTTAAACATTATATAAAATATAAGCATGTTTTTAATAACATATATGGTAATTCGATGATTAACCAATGACTCAATTGAAAAAGGTTTATCAAAACTTGCTATGAGAAAAAAACAAACCATGTTTCAAACGAATATAGATAAGACTTGTGAGAATAATTAGTATAACTCAAAGCTTTTATGTAAATAAAAATTAACACTTTCCAAATTTTCTCCGTAGATGAAACATTTAAGAAATAATTAGAATAAACGATTTCTTATTAGTCTATGTCGAAGGCCTAAAGGGACTATAGCGATCGATAATTCGTTGACTTCATATTAATATGTCCTTTGACTATAACTTTTTGCATCTCTATTGTTCGAACTAGAGAAATAAAAACATTATTTTTTATATAATAAGAAAAACCTTATATGTCATCATCTCAATGGAGAAAAGATTCGAAGTCTTATTGCCATCTTTGCTATTCCCAATGTTTTAAATTCCTATATATCCAAATTTTTGAGCATTGAAGCTCTTTTTTAATTTTTTTATTTTTATTGAAATGTTTACATACCAAAAGTTTTGAGCATTGACACTCTTTTTGAGGTACTTGAATAGGCCTGAAAAATTAAATGTTTACATAGTGTGAGGCCGTTAAACATGCCTGACAACCTTAAATGTTTACTTAAATAGACTTGTCACAATACATTTTTCCTCCAATTTTTGCATACAATCTTGCAGTGAATTTGGACAATATTGTTGTCCACCGCCACTCGCATTGTCATAATATGCTTCATATTTATTCAATGCTTGGAATACAATTTACTCATCATTGAATATACATATATTATTTACTCGTTCACTGGTTTCTGCTTGTTCACTGGTTCGTTGGTTCTTTGGTTATTGCTTGTTGTTGTTTGGTTCAAATTTGCAAGGTTGAGGTCCTGCACCTGCAATTGGACCGGTTGGTGCTTTGTCATTCATTTGTTGCTTGCTCCTTGCTTTTGCTTTCTTCAACTTTGCAAGGTTGGAGTTCTGCACCCATAGTTGGAGTTTTTTTTCACTTTGCCGGGTTCAAGTCGTGCACCCGCAATTGGACCTGTGATTCTATCGTTCATCATTAACAAGTAAGTTTCAATACCATAGTTTCATTCGTATTCGTTGTTTATTGTTTATTGTTTACATTTTTCAAGTAAGAATGTTTAAGTATTTCCACTCTCATAGTCATCATATGTTTCATATTTCTTCTATGATTGGAATGCAATTTGGTCATCATTTAAGATACACATATTCTTTATTGGTTCATTGGTTGTTGCTTGTTCACTCATTTGTTGTGTCATTGGTTTCTATTTGTTGTTGTTTGGTTCAACTTTGTAAGGTTCACGTCCTTCACCTGTAGTTGGACCTGTTGATGCTTTCTCCCTGGTTTTTTGCTTGTTTCTTTATTTTTTTTTCTTCAAATTTGCAAGGTTGAAGTCCTGCACCCATAGTTGGAGCTATTTTTTCACATTGCAAGGTTCAAGTCCTGCACCCACAATTCAAAATGCAATTTTTTCATTCATAATTGATGAGTAAGATTTAATACCATAGTTTCATTCATATTCATTATTTATTGTTTATTGTTTACAATTTGCAGGTAATAATGTTTAAGTATTTATTCATCATTCATATCCTAAATACTTTCCATAGAGGTTGGCATATATTTTTCTCCTACTCTTAAATTTTCCTCCAATTGTTTCCCCAAGCTCTTCACCATGTTCATGCCAATGTTGTATGCACAACTCTGGCTAACATTGTTTCTAGCATTACAAATATCTATCTTTTTTTGTATGTGACGAAGTAGAAATATAATGCCTCGATTGAATCAGGAAATTCTTTAGCCTTCGTACCTTCCCCTCAATGATATTCCCATCTTTCCCAGGAATGAGTACCTACCTATTTCGTACAGGAATCGAACCCGTGTCTTTCACATGAAAATACAATGTCAAGCTTGTTGCCTTTGCAAAATGTTCTTGTAGAATAAAACTCAAGGTAGGTGTAGAAGGGATAAGTATGATATAATGATAACCAAGATGCAACAAAATTGGTCACTATTTCCAGGCATTATCCATCTTTGTCAGTGACATATTTTAGTAAGTTATAAAGAAAACAATTCCAGGACCTGGACTGCAAATCCTAGGTAATTCTAGGATTTGTTATTTCACTTTGCAGGGTTGAAATCCTGCACTCGCAATTAGACCTATAGTTTTGTCGTTCATCATTGACGAGTAATTTTCAATACCATAGTTTGATTCGTATTCATTATTTATTGTTTACTATTTACAATTTGCAAATAAGAATGTTTAGGTATTTATTCAACACTCCTATGTTGCATACTTTCGATAGAGGTTGGCATATATTTCGCTCCTACTCTTAAATTTTTCTCCAATTTTTTCTCCAAACTCTGAACCATATGTATGCCAATGTTGTGTGCACAAATTTGACTGCCATTTTTTCTAGCATTACAAATCCCGATCCTTTCCCTTATGTGACAAAGTGGAAATCTAATACCTTGATTGAATAAGGAAATTATTTAGACTTCCCACCATGCCCTCGATGATATTCCCACCTTTTCTAGGAATGAGTACCTACATGCCTTTTCAAAATGTTCTTGTAGAAGAAAAATGCAGGTAGGTGTAGAAGGGATAAGTATGATACAAAGGTAACCAAGCTACAACAAAATTGTGTACCATTGTCAGGAATTATCCATCTTTAATGGTGGCATATTTTAGTTAGTTATAAAGAGAAAGTTTAAGAACCTGAAATTTACAAGAAAATGTCTGCATTGTATAGGAACAGGAATAGGAAAAAACAAATTGAGACCTTGGAAACTGATGACATTAACTACCTCATGAGAAACGATCCAGTGACACATACTCACTACTATAGACATAGAGTAAATTCTTTGAGGCACTTGATATGTAATGCATATACAAGAAAAGTTGCATATAATGCAGGTGGAGCAACAGTCCACTCTGCATTATTGATATCTTTTAAAAAGTCACATTTTCTTCCACTAAGAAAAGAAATGTTAGATACACCAAATACATTGGAAACCTTGATATGGTATTCTATGGGGATATTTACCAGGATCAACCCATACAAGATTCTCTCATATTTGAGCAACGTATGGCAAACATGCAAACAATGACGCATCGATTTTGGAAAGACAACATAAATTTCTTTTAACTACATACTACAATGCGCCAGACAAATGAAAAATTTATTACAATTCTAAATAGAATGCAGACAAACAACCAAACATGTGATAACTTAACATATATCAATTCAAGTTGCATGCGACCTGCCCCGATCGACCAAAACTTCCATTACCTATTCTACGATAATAAGGATGTTGCAGTGCATAACAAGTATATTCTATTTCTCATGCATGAGAATGATCTCATCATCAATTCAATTGATCTTGAAGAAGAAAAGAATGGCAATGTACCATGTCACCAACATACAACAACTTTAGGTTTGCAACTTGTCCTGAAATTTATCATTATATTTGAAATATATTCCTGGAACTATGATTCATAGGATGACCTAGTGAATGTTGCAGATGAAATACCGAAAGCTTATACCAAAAAAAAAAGTTGATGTCCTCTGGATTAAGTTCCATGACCTGCACATTGGTGACCGACAAGACAACAAGTTAGCTTATCTTTATAATTCAAACACTTTACATGAACGGACACCTATATTGTGAATATCGAAACCAATATAAACATCGACAAAGACAGGTCAACTGAAGGTTCGAAAATGGTTTCCAATTAAACTTGCATGTGGATCTACAATCCACACATCACAAGGAATAACATTTGATAGTGTTTCCTTCAACCTTGTTGGAATATGAATGCAGAGACTTGTATACACAACTCTGTCTCGTGTCAGAAACATGGAGTCCTTGTATTTGCTAAGCGCTATTACAAAAGCTAACTTCAAAGTCAAACATAAAGTTGATACTGAGATGAAATGCCTTCAGACTATTGAAAAATGGCATCTGCAATATGATTGCCAATCTATACAAAAAAACTCATATGTATCAATTCTCTCACTTAACATGATGAAATTAACTTCACATATGAATGATATACTCAATGACTATGACACAATGAAATATGATATTTTGTGCTTACAGGAAACATACATGACATTATGCATGCAAAATAAGAAATTTTCAAATCACACTTGCATATCAAGTTACATTATGCATGGACTGATGATATTAGTGAAAAAACATATAACACTTTTGGATCACATGCATTTCGAAGAAAAATATGTTGATATGGTGCTAGCAAGAGTAATTTTCCTTGGATTGCAAATTGCAATATTCAATCTTTATGCCACTTTGTGTGCAACATTTCCAACATATTGGATGTTTTTTCAAATGCATTACACAATTTACATCTGAACGAAACCATTATCATTCTAGGAGACTTCAATGTTGACATGGTACAAAATAGTGTCATAAAAAAAGAATTGGAAAACTACATGTGCAATTATAATCTCTTCTTTCTTTTGGTTAATATAAATGATGTACAAAATGCACTTATTGACCAGGTATGGTCAAATGTGCCCATTTCACAATACACCCTCTTTATCTTAGACACATATTGGTCTGACCATGATACAATTTGTCTTGTACTTGAACTATGAAATAATCATCAAACATGTTAAAAAAACATATTTCCATGTCTCAAAGCATATCTGGATACTTTGTTGCACAAAACAAAATCATTCAGCTAGGATCATCCAACTTCTTAATATTTTATGTCTTGTAATATATTTTGGTGAGGAAAATTTTTATATAACCACAACCATGAATCAAGAAAAACAAAGGTTCATGCTTCTAACTCTATCTTTTATTCTATTCCTTTGATTCTCATTTACTCTATGTACATATTACTTGCTTTACCTTACATACCAACTTACATTCATGTTCATTGGATTTTGTGCATTCCCACATTGAAATAAACAGAATAGATTGAGAGGATGAAGGACTCTTAACATCAAATGTAGAAGAATAGATACAAAGGTTCATGCTTCTACTCTTATTTCATATTCCATTGTTTTGTATTTGATTTATTGTCTATATATTTATTATACTGCTTCGCTCCTAATTTATTGTGTGTATATACTACATATCTTCCTACATAGTAACTTATCTTCATGTCAACTGTATTTTCTATACTGCTACGTTGAAATAAATAGAATTGTATTTATTTTTTTACATTTATTTCTACATACCAACTTACCTTCATGTCCATTGTATTTTCTGCATTGTTACATTGAAAGAAACAGACTAGTTGGAGAAGAGGATGAAATCTTATATGCCATAGCAGAGGAAGCGGAAGTGCAATATTCGAAAATGTATACCAATAGTGATAGTAAATCAAACACACAAAATGAGTAGGTGGATAAAATATTGGACTAAAAAATGATGATTTAGCAACAATGGGCCTTTTTTTAGAATTTCCACTTCCGAAAATTGCCTTCCCCTTTTCTATCCTCCCACTCTCTTTTATCCCTTTGTTTTCCCTCTTCTATACTTAAACAAATTTGCCTTTCTTTTACCCCTTTACTTTCCCTTTCTAGTTACTTTACTTAGTCATTTTTCCAAAAATTTCTAGGTGCACGGGTTTGCGGACTCACAGGTTCACATTTCTACTCATGCTTCTATATCAGGAGTCGGACCGACCGCTTTCCCATTCCATACTTAGCCACTTTTGTTTATCACATTTTCCTGAGCTGGTGGGATCAAAATTGTGCTTCTATTGTTCTGTGTCTTGCAAACAGTACCCTAAGTTCCGCTATATACAAATTGACAGTGGGACTCCCGAACTGGTGCGATCAATATTGCACTTATATTGTTCTTTGACCTAAAAACAATTCCTGGAGTTAATCGATATACATATTGACCATCAGAATCCCCCATCATGCCATGTTTCATGTTACACATTTTTTCACTCAAAATTTCTGAGACATATAATCTAACCGTCGGGCCCTCACATATCCTCAGTATTCATTGACACCCTAGTTCATACTCCATCCCATTCATGATTGTATGTGACGTCCAAAATAATTATGAATAATATATAATGCATCTGCTTATCTAGTCATTGTGGTGTTCATGTACACATAATTGCATGACAAAAAATTGGACGAGTGTCATGGGCATGAGTAGTCAATCATCGCAAACATCAAAAAAATGACAAGGCCAAAGGTAAATATTCATACATTATTCTATTGATATGTTTACGAAACAAATATCCTAAGTTATGTATTCATATATGCCATGATATATATGTGGATTTCATCTACAACACATGCTTTTCAGTTTGCAAGAAGTATCGATGAGGGAAAGAGAAACGCCCAACATAGTGCAAGAACCACAAACTAAGAGGTATCGTTACAAAAATATGACCTACATACTTCATCCAAATTGTTCATCTACTTGTACATTTATGCCAAAAAAAATTGATACAAACTGCCATTGACATTAATTGTTTTGTTAAAAAAATGTCAGCAGGTCTAAACTTATAACACCCAATATATTATCGATAGAAGGCTTGAACAACTGTCGAACTGGACAAGTTTTCATTGGGGACATAATGGTCATTTATAGCACCTAATTAGACGAGGAAAACAAAACTAGATTCATTATGTGTGTTGACATGGCAGACAACGAATCCATGATGACACACACACTGACTATCCCTACACAAATTTTCCAGAAACATGCAGAACAGATCTTGCCAGGTAATGGGATATTCATTAAAATTTTTAATATATTACTGAAAATAGTATATGACCATGGTTATTGTTATCAGATTATATCACTCAATGCAACAAGTATTGTGGAAAAAGTTCCCACGATTTGTTCAGAATATCGTTTGGTACTAGACACAACAATCAACCAACTTTCATAGAGCAACGACATTTACGCAATCAGAACCATTGGTGTAGCTATCACACTCGTGAGAAAATTTGGCTCACAACACACTCTCCATATAAAATATGGAGAGTCAAAAAATGACAAGAAAATGGTACCGTTTTCCATATCCAGTTTTGTCTTTCACTTTCACATTCTCATATATCTCAGTTATCTTACACAACTATTACACTATTCCATGTTGCATCTACAATTGTTCAACACCTATTCAAATTTATTTTCCTCAAAGGAACAAAAATTGTATAAAGGGAAATGTCCACTTATTCTCTTCAAAAATATAACAAAGAAAATAGATGTTAAAGAAAGGATCTTTCACACAATCCAAGCAACATTTGTAACAGAATTGTGAACAAACATAGTACATGATCTCAAGAAACTAACTATCTTGACAACTATTGTGTGTATACATTCCATCCACACTTTACACATAAAAATTGTCTTAAACAATTTTGTGTAGTTGTTTTGTTGTACACTTGTATATTATATTGTTCAATATATTATCTACTATGCTCATGTGCATAGATTGAGGGTGTTTTGGTTGCAATAGATGCGTACTAGACCCCCTTCGATCCTATATGTGCCGAATGAAACTATGTTGCTTCAGCCTCTTCTTTCATAAATGATGGTACAATTGATTTCCTACGATGCAATAAAAAATTCTCTTACGTATATAGACATTGCCTCAACGCTACCATATGAATCCTCAGCAACACAATTGTCCATTGCACAATTGGACAACCTATATTACAGGATGTGCTTCCTGGGTTGACAGAATTTCCATATGAAGTATACCTACAGAAAAATCCAAACAATGTCTACATGTTACGCGAGTTTTGCGTCCATAGCAAATTTACATTAAATGAGGACAATTCCATGTTTCATATCGACTGAACCAAAGAAAAAAATTTCCATATCATGCATGAAAAGAAATGAAACAATATGATCTATATCTGTCCATGCTACCCAATCAAGATATGAATAGTGTTTTGCAGTGCCAAGACAAAGTGATCTGAAAGCACATAAGATTGTTCAGCTCGGGAATGTGAAGCATGAGGAAAGAGTTCATGCAAAGTACCCAACTGTGAATAAATCAGGTCCATCCTTTGAGTCGTCAAAGTGGCTTGCTCCTTTGAATGGAACCATCAGGCATTTTCAATAATATTGCAAATTTGGCATTTTTCAAACTCCATTAAGTTAAATGTTGACACTCTTTTCCCGAACTAGTAATGTTAGAACATTGTCAAGTCAGAGTGATCTTGGTTCATTGTAATATCAGAAGCGAATGCTCATAGTGATCTTGGTTCATAGTAATATAGTAATCAACAAATTTCTTGGTTCCCATTTAAGGATTTGGTTATATATGGGATATAATGCCCAATCTCCACTGATTTTTTCCTTTCTTGTGTTTGGCATACTTTTGTTGATGTTCTTTCGTACTGTAGTTCAGGGTTCTCATGGGCCTGATTTTTGAATTATGGTTGGATGATAGATTCCTGATCTTAGTAGTTTTTCTATGATCTTAAATAATATACAATACCTTCCTTGTCGTTTAATGTAAGATCTATGAAGAAAATGTAATATGTAGTTCATTTTAGCACTTTTAATTGATTGATGAAATTACCAAAATTCTTCTTCAGAAATATTTTGAAATAAAAGAATATATGCTAGGTGAAGTGAAATGGGACTATGATATCAACCATAGAAAATTAAAATTAAAATTCTTCATTGTTATACTTACAGTCAAGTAGATAGTACAACAATTTTACTTGAACAACCCTCCATTGATTTTTTTGTAGATTTTTGATGATTCTCTTATGAAAACACATCACGGAAAGTATAACTATGACTCACTTTCTCTATTCCTTGATTGAAGATCATGTTCAGTTGTCAAAGGAACTTCACATTTACTATTAATACCATCAATGGGGCTTTGTTAAGACTAATTCCCGCTTCTAAAAATTGTCTTTCCCTTTCTTTTTCCCTATCTACCTTCGCTTTTTGGTTACTTTGTTGTTTTCCAAAAAATGTCTAAGTGCCCAGGTTGGAAGATTCATGTGTTCAGATTTCCATTGATGCTTCTATATAATTATTCTGACCAACCAATTCCCTATTCCATACTCAACAACTTTTTTGAATGTAGGTTCCCGGCCAGGCATGCTCAAGATTGCGCTTTCATTGTTCTTCCCCCTACAAACAACACCCAGACTTCCTCGATATAGAAATTGACAACCAAATTCCCCTTTATTTTTCCCCTCTACTTTCCCTTTCTAGTTACTTAGTTGTTTTTACAAATATGTATCATGCTTTTATGTCATGATTCCAACTCACCACTTTCACATTCCATACTTGGCCACTCTTTTTATTGTTGGTTCTTGGGTAGGCGTGCTAAAAAATGCGCTTCCATTGTTCCGCGACCTACAAACAACACTTAAATTTTTGCAATATACAAATTGACCGCCAAATTTCGCCATCATGTCTTGTTCTGTGTTACACATTTTGCAGTCAAAAGTTTGGAGACATACAATTTGACCATCAGGCCCTCACATCTCCTGAGTATAACTTGTGACCCTATTTTGAAGCCCGAGCGATCTCTTTCCATACTTGGCCATTTCTTAGAATCTCTTTCGAGGGTCGTTGGGTTGGAGGGTTCATGAAATGTCTAATCCTTAATCACTCTTCTTCATCCCCACCACCTTCACACTTCTTTCTAAATATGTAATTATTAATCTTTAATGCTAACAGATGATCATGCAGGAACCATAAAGATTTTCATTAATGAGAGAAAGGCTCGAGGAGATCTCCCATTAATAAAAATTAAACCAAGATTTTCATAGGGTTATATTATCCCTTATGAGTGTTCATTTCAAACATCATGGAATCTCTTTCGCACATCGTCGGGTTGGCAGCTTCACAAAATATCCAATGCTTAATCGCTCTTTGTTGTCCCCGCCACCTTCGCACTTATTTCTAAGTATGCAATTAGTAATGTTTAATGGTAACAACTCATTACGTATGAACCGTATAAATTTTCATTAATAAGTGAAAGGCTAGAGGAGATCTCCCATTGATACACATTAAACCAATATTTGCAGAGGGTTATATTATCCCTTACGAGTGTTCATTACAAACATCATCTGAAGAAAACAAAGTTTCTTGTCAACTTATGGCAGTAGCTCGACAACAATTCTATCAAGATACAGTAAACACCTTCGGGCATGATGACCAAAACTTCTAGTGGTCTAGGGCATATTCTTACTACTCATCCCCTTCCACCCAGAAGGAAGTAAGGAGATGGTATGTTGTTACGTCGAGAGATATATTTCAAGCCAAATTATTTGTTTTATAACCCTATAAATGTGTATATCTTTCCCCCTTTCATTTATTTGTTTTGTAACCCTATAAATGTGCATATCCTACATTATCTCTGTATATCCATCAACCCCTCCAAATTTCAATGATTTTGCAGAAAAGCACAAAAGAATGGCTAGTGCAAAGGTTGATTTGGTCGATTTCGAGATGGAAGAAGATGATCTGATGGACGATGATATAATGATGGATGATGGAAATGAAAACATTTTTCCCACTCCTGTGCCCAAATTGAAATCCACCATAACGGGGGTCACTTCCCATATTGGTGATGTTGGCCCTAACAAGACCAAAGGAAGGGGTTTCAGAAAAGAAACCGATGTTGAAGGAAATATCCTCTTTGCATCATGAGAGTTTGAGTCTCTAGACTTGGATGGTGGTCCTTGTCCTGAGAGATGTATCATTTCCTTTCATTTTTAGGGTTTTGGATTAGGGTTTGGATTTTTCCATGGTGCAGGTTGTGTCCCTAAAGTCTTTGAATATAAGGAGATGGTCTCTTGGTGCGTGGAGAGATATATTTCAGGCCAAATAATTATTCAATTGTGTGACTTGTCTCTTGTTTTGTGGAGATAAAATTAACATTTTAGGGGGTGAGAACCAGAACTCCCAGTGGCCCAAGGCATATTCTTAATACTCATCTCCTTTCGCCCAGAACGAAGTAAGTTATACCTCTGGAATTTCTCGTGGAGGTTGTGTCCCTGAAGTTATTGACTATAAGGAGGTGGTCTCTTGGTGCACCGAGAGATATTTCAAGCCAAATAATTATTCCATTACAGGACCACTCTCCTGTTTCTCTGTCATTTCAGAAATTTTGCAAGATTTTGAGATTATCGAAGCCAACATTGAACTTCAGAGGAGAAGACTACAAGGAGTTCCTAAAAAAGCATGATAATCCATTTTGTTTGCATGTTCAAAATTTTTGCGATTCCTTCTGCATGTTTCCACACTAGATGAACAACATATAATTGTATGCATGTTTTTGTTTTTTTAACTCCTATACCTGTATTTATGAGAAGTATGTTCAATGGTTCACTGCAAAGAACTCAGTCCAATGTCTATGGATAAATATATATTACCCACTATTTTTCTTATAGATTTACTATTAAAAAATTACCTTGTAATATTGGTTGGTTCTTCTTTGTTGGATTTAACACCTATTCTCATTTGCATGGTTCAATAGTCTCATAATTCTTAAATATTGTATTGACTTAAGTAATTTGATCAAATATTAAGCACTGAAAAATTATATGACAATGCATTGTGTTGATCACATGAGGCTTCTATGGAAACATAAATGAATTTCACACAGTTTCAAACTAACATTCAAATTCATTTGTAATGTAGATAGAGCATAGAAACACTAATTCACAATGCGATAGTTGGGGCCCCACCCAAGAAGTTTTGTTCTCATCTCAACCTTGTTGAGTAAACGATCTCTTATTTCTCTCCCGCCTCCTTCATATTGTCACTGAAAAAGAAAGCATACTATTGGTTGTCCATCCCCTCGCCTCTATTTGAGCAATTTTACTTTATTAATGAAATTACCAAATTTCTTCTTCGCAAATATTTTGAAAAGAAATGATACATGCTAGCTGGAGTCAAATGGTGCTATGAAATCAACCACAATATTAAAATTCAAGTTCTTCGTTGTTATATTTACTGTCAAGTTGACAGTACAATAATTTTATTTCAACAGTCCTCCATTGATTTCTCTCTTACTTTTCGATGCTTCTCTTATGAAAACAAATCTTGGAAAGTATAACTTGTTGACGGGCAAAATTGACCGTCCGTCAGCTGGAAGAGCGAGTCCGGTCCGGGGTTGTCTAAATAACCCAAGCCGTTTGGTGTAACTCGTTCTGACAAGTTTAATGACTCTGTTAGCCAATCTAAGAATTCTAAAAGAAACGAATAAAAGAGAGAAATAACTAACTAATTACTAAACACTATATATATATGAACATATGCTCTAATGTAACTGTAGTTGTTGTATTTAAGAAGAAGATATACAAGTCTTGTTTATTTACATGATTTACAAGCTGCAAGTTTTAATCAAAAATTATGAAAATCGATGTGAAAAATGATTGCTTCTAGGAAGCAGATAAAGAAAGCACATAAAAATATTTATTGTTTTTATTTTATAAATTTAAAGAATCTTGCAAAAACAATTAATGAAACAGGAACATGTGGATAGTCAAAGCTGAACCATACATTCTAGTTTCAATGATATGTAAATGACATAAAAATACAAAGAAGCTATCCTGTGAGTGAATTAGTGAGGTGTATCCAAGAATCTGCATGAGTGGTGAACATCCAACTGCCATGTCCAAGAAAGAAATCTGCAATGAACCTTATGACTATTCTAAATAAATTCAGAACATGTATTGGCAGCTTAGGTTTTAATGACAGAAAAGGAAACACAAACATAAACCTGTGATCTCATAATTATACATGATTACAGCAAGATAAATCTCGAAGCAATCTATGCATTTTATCATTCAATTTAAAACTCAAAAATAAATCTCATTATTTAAATCGAAGATATAATCACAACATTTGTATTTTGATGAAGCAAATGATAGATAGTATTTATAATATAAACCTCCTACACATCACAAATCATTTAATCTAAAGATATCAGACCTGCACATGTAACAGGATTAAAAAAAAACATTAATAACAACATTATAAACAAAAGGCTAAAGCCAAAATGCATATATGCTGTTCTGTTAAGTTTTTTGAATCACTTGTCCATTATGTAGTCCTATAACAATTTTTTTGGATAATAGACTTTAAAGATTGGAAAAATTAATACATAAATGATAATAATTAACCATGTATTGATAAAAAAGACTAAAACTATTTAAATCAATGCATAATCAATTATTGAAAGAATATGAAGATATTATATGAAAATAAAACCATTTTACTTTCAGGACAAAAGCCATTAGGCAACCTGGAATTCTATATTCTTCTTTGAAAATATTCGTCCATTCTCCCAAAGATTCCAGCCATCCATTACTCCATTTGAAAAGAAATAAAAAGTTTACAAAAGTAATAATATACAAAAGAGAAAGGATTAAAATCCTCCTCTCCAATTCTTGAATCTTCCATGGCTCTGATCTTTCTGATATATTTATAAAATGAATGAACAGTCTGGGCGTCACTATTAATTTCCGCCACCTGAAATTTGCCTCTAAAAGAGACCCAAATATCTCTCAAATCGTGCATTTGTTTGGGAAAATCTCTACGCAGAGGGTAAATGGGTCCATTTTGGTTCTGTATTTTCAACTATTTCTCCAAATTCCTCACGGTTTGGCTGCAATCAGTGCTGCAAAATCGTGTGTCTGATCTTGATGCCTTTCCAAATTTTATCTGTTGTTGCTCAGAAAATTATTTGTAGAAATCCAACATTATTTTTGGAGCAATCTTCTTGAATGTGTTTGGATAATAAAATCAAGCCATGATCAAATCCGTATCAAACATTTGATAATATAAACCTGTGAAACAAAAAGAAACCTAAATTAATAACCTAAAAATTGTGAATAAAACAAAATCTAGAAAAATAAAAAATGAATTTAAACTAACTATAACTTATAAACAAACATTATATATAATTTGTTTTCAAATATGATCTAGAATCTTCAAGTTAATGGAGAAAAAATATTAATTTTAGTTATTTACAAAATCAAACAAATGATAGATAATTCTTTTATTATTATTATTTTGAAATGAGATGCAAAAAGAATTTAATTAATTAATATCACCAAATGATTTCATTAAAATGAGAAACTAACCAAGATATTATTTGATGAAGTATTGAACACATTATTCAAAAAAGTCAAACTTGTTAATGAGCAAAAGAATGAACACATAATCATAATTTAAACGAAAGTAAACATTTGGTAAAAATTAACGTTTTGTTTAAATTGAGATTTTTATGCTCGTTTCTAAATTTTGACATATAATCTTGTAATGAATATATCATACTATAGTGAATGTATTAGGATTGTCTCAAAGCAAGCCAAGGTATGGAACTATTTGAAAAGGTTGATTATGTAGCTCATTATAATTATCAATATTCGAATGGAGGGACCTTTAAATTTTGTAAAAATATAGGGGGAGTTGTTGAGTCCCAACAAATGGCGACTTACTAGGTGAAGCAGTTATCTCTGATATGGTAAGATTTCATCTCAGGAAAAAAATAATAAGACTTGAAAAATGACTTAAGCTCCCTGAAATAAATTCACTTCGAGACCATATAGTATTAGGATAAGCTGAATGTTAAAACCAGACAATAGAATTTTCTTTGCAGGGGATTATAACCTGAAATAATGTCTTAATCAAAGAGTCACAATGTGTATAAAAGAACTTCAATACCATTGACAGAGCCACTACTTCCATCAGACGTCCATAGCCTCGACAAGGATGTCATTTAACCCACTCAAATGCTTTAATCCCTTTAAATAGTTGTATCCACGTGATGTATACTTCCATAAAAGCTAATTTAAAAAATATACTTACTACCTCTCGACCCGACATTGCTTCGTTGTCAGCAAGCCTGTTCAGTACCCCGATGAAGTTGACTTGGTATCATGTGTGCATTTACCCACTGCCAGCGAGCCTGTTCAGTACCCCGACGGGTTTACACAAACTTTTCACACATAATTTCTTTGAACCCTCTTATTCCACTTTTAAATAATAATACAATTATAGATTTCTTGATGACAAAGAGAGAGGGGTGATACTAAAGGCTAATTGCAATACAAGTGAATAGTTGATCATGTTATTTATTTTCTTTCAAAACTGGAAGTTTTATCATGGTTTAGAGATTATATATTTCCTTTAAGAAATCATCTAGAGAATGGGGAAGCACTTAAAAGTGATTCCTTAAGAATATGGACGACGTAAAAAGTTTAAAGATCATCGTAATTCTCAAAGATTTAAACCATATCTCTCGTGTAATACTCTGACAAAGACAATTTGAGGACAAAATGAAAGTGACAATTGACTTAAAAATCAATTGTCTAAGCTATATCTTAATATCAGGACCTCTTTGAACTATTTCAATTTGCTTGAAAAACACAAGTCTTAAAATAAATGCTTCCTTCGACAATATTTCTTTGATCAGAAATATATTGATTCAAAAAGAAAGATAAGAAGAAAACTCATTCAAAATAATCAAAGAAAACAAAAACACACAACAAACCAAATCAAATTTTATTAATGGGATTCAACATCAGAAGCACACAAAATCAAAATAGCAAAAGAAAACTTTTTAGGAAACGATTTTGGTCAAAGATAAACTTGAACTTTTGGATCCACTAGCATCTCACTATAAAATAAAGGAAGAACTAAATCATATAAAATATCATTTGTGAGCAAGTTCTTTTCTTAAGATAGTGATGCATAAGATGTTTCTTTGACCAAGCATTACTATTAAAAATAAAAGAGACTAAAAATAGAAAAATCCTCATTAAGATGAGTGCAGTCCTACTCGTGGCACCTTAGGTTAGGGTTGAATTGATAGTTCAAATTTACTTATCTCTTTACTTTCCATTTAAAATTTTCATGATGATATTGTGTTTTCGAAAATGAATATTCAATGAAAAATAGAGAGAAAAATATTTAAAGTGGACTTCCCTGACAACATTCATATTATGGTTCTCTTGGTGTGCTCGCTTGTGTTTATAACTACATTATTACACAAAGAAATATTGATAAATAAAACTAAAAGAAAACCTACTCTTAAACCTACTCTAACTACTAAACAAATAAAAAATACTAAGTGAATTCATGCTTCCAATGTAGCCGTCGGAGTAACTCCAATCCTGCAATGGAAACAAGATCAAATATTACTAACAAGAATGGTAGTATATCGAAAAATAACAAAAATATATCATACTTACCTTTATCATAATCATTTAAAAACAAAGCAAGCATGACCTTACCATTCTTTTGAAACTTCTTGATGTATGAATCCTCCAACCATTATGCAATCTGGTCATGATATGAGTCATAATGGCATGTAAGAGTATAAGTAAGTTTGGAAAATTTGTCAATATTATGGGGACCTGACATAACCATCAACCAATGCCGAAATGCCCCATTCCCCTGACCATTCTCCAAGTGTTCATCAATTTATTCACATGAAGGATCTAAGAGAATCATGTTATGCTTACTTCCTAGATATTTAGGTAGAAACAAAGCAAGAACAACTTTATCTTTATTATAAAGATTTTTTAGATACGAATCTTCAAGCCATTCTAAAATCATGTCATAAAAATTAGGCTGCAAACTATGACTTTGATGAAATGGATATATCAATGGGGAACACATCATAAGAGGATTCATGACATCAGTTAGATTATTGGTTTGAACACTTCCTTTGATGAGATTGATTGTTTCAAAATGTGAGGCATAAACATTAAAATTTGAACTAATCAAAGAACGAATATGCAATGTAGAATATTCGATCTCCATAAGGATGAGTGCATTGTATTTTTCAAAAATAAATCGTGTAAAATCATCTTGAAACATGTCTTTTTCCCATGCAAGTGATGAAAGTGAAAGAGCATCAAATCCAATTTCATAAATGTTATGTTTGGAATTAATTTCAGCAAATTTTGGCATATCGAAAATATCTGTTTGTGATGGCAAATAGTAAGATAATGTGGGTAAAGTATCAAGTCCACCAGAATCTAAGAAGAGATCGAGATATAAAGAGTAAAAGGAATAAAAAATAAGCACATGAAAAGAATCTCTTGAGCTATGATATTTAACAATGGTATTCTCAAGACATTCCTCTTCATTTTCCTTCAAACTTTCACTCTGTTTTGGTGATAAATTCTTCAACATAATATGATCATCTAAATTTTCCTCATGTACGATAGATAATTCAAAACTCTTATGAAAAAACATCTGATCTTTCATGTTGATAGAGTACGATTTATAGATGAGGGTTTAATGTTTCTTCTTCCAATTACAGATCTACATCTCTAATCAATTTCATTGGAATATTAGAATGCTTAAAATCATTTTCATCACCTAAGTTTTCTTCAATAACCGAATTGAAATACTGATTAGAGCAAGAGTTAGGAGAACGAGGACATTCACCTAGACCCAACATCGAATCTTCTTCCACAATGGTCGAGGACTGAAAATACAATGATTCAGAGGAAAAACCAATTTGATTGTTAGTACAAACATTTTCAATAGATTCTACCTCCCTTGCTTGTTCAACATTTTCAGATGGATCCCTCTCATCTTGTGAATACAATTCTTCTTGCAATTGAGCTATAGTATTTGTAACTGCTTCATCATTTGTGATTGAATATGACTGGATGCAAGCATCATAGAGGAGATTTAATAGAAATGACATGTCATCAAGATTAAATTTACAAAGAACATGATGGATTCTTGTCGAAAATCCTTTTGAAGATGAATCTCCATTGATTAGCAAATTTCGAAATTCTTCACATAATTTATTGCAATCATAGAATTCAAAAGCATCTAAAAATTCATCTACAAATTGAAACCAATAAAAAATGTGATACGCTGGAAAAGATTCAAACAAATGTTTAATCCAACCCCTGAAAGTAAAAGAAAACAATCTGCACAAAAACTTTAAATTAGAAATACCATGTTTGATGCATTTACACCAAAACTTGTTAATATGGTCTTTTGCAGATACATTCCCCCCAAAATCAAATGTGAGTTTGGATAAGAGAGAGACTGTCTTGTTGGGAATATCAGGTAATGAGAAGTGGAAAGCATGTTCCAACACAGTGACTTGGGAGCCATGAGAAATTAATTAAATTTGAAACAAAGACTCCTATAAGGCCAGCTTGTTAGTCTGGCCCTCCTTCTAGCGCCATTTGTTGACATGCAAAATTGATTGTCCATCAATTGGAAGAGCGAGTCTGGTCCGGGGTTGTCTAAATAACCCAAGTCGTTTGGTGTAACTCATTCTAACGGGTTTAATGGCTCCGTTAGTCAATCTAAGAATTCTAAAAGAAACGAATAAAAGAGAGAAATAACTAACTAATTACTAAACACTATATATATATGAACATATGCTCTAATCTAACTGTATTTGTTGAATTTAAGCAGAATATATACAAGTCTCGTTTATTTACATGATTTACAAGATGCAAGTTTTCATCGAAACTTATGAAAATCGATGTGAAAAAAGATTGTTTCTAGGAAGCAGATAAAGAAAACACATAAAAATATTTATTGTTTTTCTTTTATAAATTTAAAGAAACTTGCAAAAACAATTAATGAAACATGAACATGTGGATAGTCAAAGTTGAACCATACATTCTAGTTTCAATGATATGTAAATGACATAAAAATACAAAGAAACTATCATTTCAGCGGCATGCAGTTCCTTTTTTACGCTTTCTACTGAGCGAATAGAACAAATAGGGTAGAGCTTGAAGAGACCTTTTCCATTCCATTGGTAATTGGTTCTGCGAGTGGGTGGTGCCTTTCGTTTCATCCCTTCCGAACATATAATAGCGGTGTGAAAACAACTCTATTCAAAGTTCCTATAGCTCTTCGTAAAGCTTGGCGAGAAACTTGTTGTCAGATCTGGTCAATTGCTCTTTGTTGTTCGGAGTAAACCGTCTCATTCTTGGGATCCTCTAATTGTTCCAAATTCTCAGAAGTAGCATTGATGAGATCCTCTTTCTCTCGTTCTATTTGGGAGTCTCCATTTACCCGGATTTCGCCCGCTATCATTTCCACTTCCCTTAAGCGAGCCCGATCTTTTTCGAGCTGATCGATATCCAAGAATCTGCATGAGTGGTGGACATCCAACTGCCATGTCCAAGAGACAAATCTGCAATGAATCTTATGACTATTCTAAATAAATTCAAAACATGTATCAACAGCTTTGTTTTAATGACAGAAAAGGAAAGACAAACATAAACCTGTGATCTCATAATTATACATCATTACAGTAAGATAAATCTGGAAGCAATCTATGCATTTTATCATTCAATTTAAAACTCAAAGATAAATCTCATTATTTAATCGAAGATACAATCACAACATTTGTATTTTGATGAAGCAT
>JASDQU011028041.1:0-26095 GCA_032191745.1 Picea mariana
GGTCAATGATGATTGTCAAGGAATTTTTGATCTTTTAGAAAAATCTTCTTTGAACATTGGAAAAAACAATTGTCCTGAGTTGTTAGGAGAAATAAATATTCTCAAGCATCAATTAAGATTTAAAGAAGAGCTGGAAGAAATTCAGGCAGAGATTCCACAAATAAAAGTAATCAATGTTACTCAAATTGACAAATGGATAGTAATGCCTAACTTAAAGCTACAAACTATTAAGTTTACGAGAAAGATAATCGAAGATCGTCTGCCAGAATTACAGAGAAAGTTTTTCTTATTTGAAGCAAAGGATATTCCAAAATCGTTGAGAGTTTTAGTACTATTTCTGGGCAAATGTATTCATTGTCTTAAAGCAGAAGGAATAGGTTCATCAACACGGACATAAAATATTGTTTTGAATATTTTCATCATTGGAATAATGAAGCAGTTAGGATAGAAATGTAAACAGTTTGACATTGTTCATTCATGTAACCATTAGTCTTAGGAAGTTAATTAATCACCAACGGGAAAAATGTTGGGTGACCATGTATAAATACATTTTCACAAGACTGAGAAAGGGCTTTTTGGTTTTGAGGAGAGCCGATTGTATAAAAAAGTTTTCAATCCATTTTGATATAAATAATGCAAACGAGATTTTGAATTCTGTCAACTTGAAGCTATGTGTTCTTTAACCCTGTTTACAATATATTTCTATGTTTCTCTTTCAATGTCTTTCTAATGGATGATCAACTACATTTTATTTCATATATCTTTTGTAGTTTGAATTGATTTCATTATCAAATTATTTACAGTTTTTCCTCTGAAATTGTTGTCAGTAATTTTAATACCTGTAGATCATTTGAAAGATAATATTTAATACTTCATTAGAAATCTTGTTTTCCTCTTCACTTCTTGTTACAATATGAGATTCTTTCGTGATTAAAGCCTCATATTTTTTCCATAGTATTTCTTTGTTATTCTACTATTCTCACAATTTCTTCAAGTCCAGGAAACGGCCTCACTTGTTATTATGTTATTATTTTGAATTTCAAAACTCTTTTCCCTATTCTCATCCCTTAAAAACTGTAGCAAAAATTTATCAAATTCTTTCATAATGAAATAAAATTTTACTCTCCATGACTGTCCCAAATAACAGACAGCCCAACATAGAACCTGGCCTCCAAGATCAAACTAGCATTGCTTTAAACCTTTTTAATACTATTCTGCAAAAAACAACTAACCAGGTTGAATTAGAATGTTCATGGGATGTTATTGAGAGAGATATCAACATCCAAGAACAACGAGAAGCTAGATAGAGGCATTTGAGAAACTGACTCTGATTTACCCTTCTTTTTTATTCTTACCCTTTAATTACCTTTACCTTTACGGATGCCTTGACAGTATGCTTTACAGCCTTAAAGTGTAAACTCAGAAACAACATCTTTTTGGCACCGTTGTTGGGGAATGAAGAAACAAAAATTTTCACTGGGAAGAATGACATTGACACTTTCTTTCTTTGATAGTGAACAAAGATAGAAAACCTTCTAAGGCTACCTTATATTTTTCACTTGGTGACTCCACGATAGGTAAACCGGCTATAAGCCGAAAGAACAACAGAAAGAACCCGGATGATAAACAGACCTCGCCAGTCTCTGATCCAGAAAATATTTTAAAATCACAAAGATCCCTTAGAAAAATCATCTCACCTATACATACTATTTGTCAACCTGATTTTAGGTAGTTGAACGTTCAGGAAACCCTTGAGAGATCCACATCTCTTTCCCTGTCATACGATACGTTCTCTTTTCCTAAGGTATTTTCCCCAAATTTCCATGAACCTTCTCCTCGCAAATTTCGAGCTTCAACCTCAAATCTATCAATGGCTGAACATGGAGGTGCTGGAGCTGGAGGTGGTGCCCCAAGAGGACCAGAAGGTGGCCAAGCACCACTTCCTGGAATCTGTTCTAAAGTAGCTGCTAGATATGCCCCCCTTGTCCTCCCAGTACCCCTACATGATCTTCCCGAAAATTATATGAAAATCCTTCCCAAATTTACAGGGGAAGGAGATTTGACTGCTCAAGAACATATAAACTTCTTTGACCAATTTGCCAAAATCCTCGGAATAGAACACGAAGATGTCTATTCTAGACTCCTCGTTCAAAATTTCGAAGGACAGGTGAGGACCTGGATCCGATCCTTAGCAGTCGGATCTCTAAGATCTTACGAAGAACTTGAAAGCGCTTTTATTAGACAATGGGGGGAGAGGAGGGACCACCTCTACTACCTAACTGAATTTGGAGCCCTTAGAAAGAAAAACTCAGAATCTATTCTAGAGTCCACGCAAAGGTTTAATAAGTTGTATAATAAAATCCTGGTTGAGGTCAAACCTTCTCAACCCGCAACAAAAGTGCCTTTTGCTGGTGCCTTTGATCCTGACTTCTCCCTATTATTGAGAGAAAGGAGATCAACAGATCTCATGAAAATGCAAGATGATTCTCTTGAGATTGAATTGAACATGATGGCATCAGGGAAATTAAAAGATAAAATAAAAATCGGAAATAAAGAAAATAGAAAATTTAAAGAACAAGGTGGATCCTCAGGATCGGGTAAATCCTCGGGAGATAAAATAGACGAGATGGCTAGGGTAATTAGAGAACTTTCAAATAAGATCTCAAAAATGGAACTAGATAAATAAAAAAGGGATAATTTTCCTAGGAAGGATTTTAGAAGGAATCCTAATCCTCAAGCCCCACAGAAAAAAATAAAAAATGAAGATCAAAAGATCCCAACCCCCTTCAAAAGTGAAAACTTCATTGGGGAGGAAGATATAGAAAATTTTGAAGAGTTCGATGAGGATATTAATAATCTTGGCGATGATAATAAATCACCTTATTTATCAAGACAAGATTATGAAAAATCTTTAAAGAATGAAATTAGATTGGAAGATGATGTTAGCTATGATACTTTTGAAGATCTAGCTTCTTAGGGTATCAAATATGATATTATTGCCGAATTTCATGAGAAATATAACTTGAGACCTAGGAACAAGAGTCTTCCAACCACCCAAACAAAAAAGACTTTTCCTAGAGACGAAACTGATGAAGCAACTCCAAATCTTACTGAGAAAAAAACTGCAGAAACCCAAACTGCTAACACACAACCTGTCAAGTCAAAGTCAGTAGGAACACTCGCTGAGAAAACATAGGATCCTGTGACTGAAACCAAGTATGCACCACAAATAAAAGCTGAAAAGAAAGGAATGGAGGCCCCAAACATAGAAAGCGACAAGGCCCTGGGAAACTTTAATCTGGAAAACGAAATAAATAAAATCAAAATGCCTATCCCACTTGTTGAACTGGATAAAAATCCCATATACAGAAAACAAATTGCCAAAATGATTAACTTTTTAGAAGACGAAAGACAGGCCGATGTCATCAACTTAGAAGATGACAAGCCGAACATAGTTTTTGGTCCGCATTTCGAAGGTGCGAGAGACACTGTAGCCCCCTTTTATATCACTTTAACCTTGTTCAACCACCTACTTCATAACTGCATGCTAGATTCTGGAGCATCTCAAAATGTGATGCCAAAATCCATTATGGAGAAACTAGGTCTCGAAATCACCAGGCCATATGGAGACTTATATTCATTTGATTCAAGAAAGGTCAAATGCATAGGCATGATTAAAGACCTGGTGGTAGGTCTGGCACAAATACCCACAAAAAGAATTCTTATGGACATAGTGGTCGCCGAAATCCCTCCGAAGTATGGTATGTTGTTATCTAGGTCATGGGGTGCCAAGCTTGGAGGATATCTCCAGCTTGACATCACATACGCTATGATTCCAGTTTTTGGAGGACAATACACACGTCTTTACAGAGAAACTAGGTTGGCATTCACGATAGATGATCCACATAACCCAAATAACCATCCTGTATATATTACCAACCAAGAATTAGGAAACTGTATATTATCTATTGATGATGATTTTGAGGTAGATATAGACGAAAGTTGTACAGAAGAAAACTCAAAAAAATTAAAAATTAAAAAGAATGTATATAGTACTGGTATATGGAAAATATTTTTTGATGGTGCTTCATCCTACTTAGGGGCTGGAGCAAGGGCACTCCTTGTGGCTCCTGATGATCAATTTGTAATCCTCTTTTCATATAGGCTTCAATGGAATGTGGACTACACAAATAATGTATGCGAGTATGAAGCCTTAGTGTTAGGGCTAGAAGCTTCCAGGAGAATGAAAATAAAAAACCTCGAAGTCTTTGGTGATGCCGAGCTAATCATTAAACAAGTAAATCGACAATACCAGGCCAAGCATCCTAGGTTGAGGTCCTACAGGAATTGTGTCTAGGATCTGATCGAAAATTTCTTCTCCTCTGTCAAAGTTCGTTTCATTCCTCAAAATGAAAACCAACAGCTCGATGCGTTAGCCAAGGCAGCCTCAACATTCACACCTCCTACCATGTTTAAACTAAAATAACACATACAAATGAGGCACCGACCTTCTATACCAAATAACATACATCATTGGCAAGTCTTTGAGGATGATGAACAACTTTGCAAATTTTTGGAATCTATAGACGAGTTTGCCAAAACACATTCTGACCAAGAAAACCAAAATGATCCTATTTGGATCCTGCAAGAAGGGGAGGACCCTCAAGAGTTCCATGATAAAATTGTGAATCATCGAATGCTTGTTCTTAAAAATAATTAGATCCCAAAGGGTCAGATTCCCTTGGAAAGATTATTCAATCAAGATGATATCCCTTCAAAATACACTCTATAGCCTCAACCTGAAGAAGTTGAAGATTGTAATATAGGTACTAAATAAAACCCTCGTTTGGTTAAGCTATCCAAGTATTTGTCCCTTGAAATAAAAAATAAATACGCAGATTTTCTTAGAAAGTAAAAAGATGTTTTCGCTTGGTCATATGAAGAGATGAGAACCTACGACACCTCTGTAATTGAACATAAGATACCCCTGAAGCCTAGTGTCAAACCCTTTAGACAAAAACTCAGACAAATTAATCCTATTTTATTACCCGTGATCGAAAAGGAAGTCAAAAATCTCTTCGATGCAAAGATAATCGTACCACTGAGATAATCAGACTGGGTAGCAAACCTCATTCTGGTTAGAAAGAAAAATCGGGAAATTAGACTATGTGTCGATTTCAGAAATCTTAATAAGTCATCCCTCAAAGATAATTACCCCCTACCCAAAATGGATCGTGTTTTAGAAAAAATAGTTGGGGCAAATAGGATGTCAATGATCGACGGATTTTCCGAGTATAATCAAATCACCATCTGTGAACATGATAAAGAAAATACAGCCTTTAACACTTCTTTGGGTACATTTATTTATGATAAGATGCCTTTTGGTTTGATGAATGCAGGTACTACTTTCCAACGGGCTACGGATATCACTTTCATTGGTGAAAGAGACAAATTTTTGGTTATCTATCTTGATGATCTAACCATTTTTTCTAAATCTGATGAAGATCATCTGATACATCTCAAGCAGACGTTTGAAAAATGTCGCAAATTTGGTTTGTCTTTAAACCCCAAAAAGTCTCACTTCGTTATGCAAGAAGGTAAACTTTTGGGCCACATTGTGTCTCGAGATGGAATTAGAATTGACCCTAAAAGAGTTGAAGATATAGACACAATAAATATTCCTAGGAATGTAAAAGAGATTTAGTCATTCTTAGGAAAAATAATTTTTTTAAGAAGATTCATTCCAAACTTTGCTGAAATCATGAAATTGATCACAGATATGTTAAAGAAAAACAGTGAAGTGAAATGGATAGCAGAGGCCAAAGAATCATTTGCCCGCATCAAGAAGGTTATAAGCGAGGTGCCTGTATTAGCAAGCCCTGGTTATCTAAAAGATTTTCTTATTTTCTCTTTCTCCTCCGAACACACACTCGCTGTGGTTCTCCTCCAAAAAAATGAAGAAGGTTTCTAACAACCGATATCCCTTTTCAACAAAAGTCTTAGAGACGTCAAAATTAAATATAATATAATGGAAAAACAAGCATATGCTATGGTGAAGGAGTTAAAGGCTTTCAGAACCTATGTGTTGCATTCTAAGGTGATTTCATATGTACCCACTAGCTCCGTAAAAGATATTTTGGTTCAGTCTGACAGTGATGGCAAAAGAGAATGGTGGCTTGCCAAAATTCAAGAATTCGATTTGGAGATTAAACCAATGAAACTAGTGAAGGGGCAGGGTTTAGCTAAACTCTTAGCTGAATCAAATTTTAGAGCTCTCAGAATAAATGGCTTACAGAGAACTGAAGAGTGTGTGGACATGAATGAACTTGATGAACAAATAGTTGAAATCAGAATCGAGGAGAAATTTGCTTCATCAAATTGGTACAAAGACATAGTGTCCTACCTGTTGAGTTTGAAGTGCCCGAGTGACTTACCCCCATCGAAAGCTAGAACGTTGAAGTTGCATGCGGTCAAATACTATATATCTAAAAGACAATTGTATTGGAAGGACCCACTTGGCTTCTTGTTGGTTTGTTTGGTCGAATCAGAAACAGAAAAGGTCATAAGCCAATTTCACAAAGGAGTATGTGGAGGACACCAGGCCTGGAGGGAAATGGATTATAAGATCCTGAGGGCAAGGTATTATTGGCCCAAACTTTTCTCGAACGTCTACACCAAGGTCCGAACTTGCAACCCTTGCCAATTGTTCGCAGGTAAGCATAAGCTCCCAGCGATGCCATTGGTTCCAGTCAAAACAAAATCTCCTTTTCAACAATGGGGATTAGATTTCATAGGAAAAATTAATCCTCATTCTAGCACTCAACATAGATGGATCCTGAATGCAATATATTACTTCACCAAATGGGTGGAGGCTATCCCAACCAGAAAGGCTACAGATTTGGTGGTAATAGATTTCTTAGAAGAGAATATTTTGTCTAGATTTGGCTGCCCCTGAAAGATAGTCACAGATAACGCACAGGCTTTTAAATATATGGATATGGTCAGTTTCTTCCAAAAATACAATATTGTGCTTGGTCATTCCACTGCTTATTACCCCTAGGGAAATGGGTTGGTTGAATCTTCAAATAAGAGATTAATCAATATAATTAAGAAAATGTTGAGTGAAAACAAAAAATCCTGGCATGTGCATTTAAAATATGCTCTGTGGGCAAATCAGATAGGCACGAAAAAGTCTATCAGCACTTCTCCTTTCCAAATGGTATATGGGACAGATGTAGTGTTACCTATAAATCTAGCGCTTTCTGTAATGAAACTTTGGAAAGATGAGAAGGAAGAACCAAATCATGTCACAAGAAGGATAAATCAGCTGATTGAAGTCCAACAGTATAGGGCTAAAGTGAACAAATGGTTGCATAAATACCAGGACGACATGAAAGCACTATTCGATCGTAAGGCCAAAGAGAGGGATTTTCTCCCCGGAGATTTGGTTTTAAAATGGGATGTGAGGAACGAAGACTTAGTGAAACATGGTAAATTCGATCACATCCAGTATGGACCGTTCAAGGTTGCATCTCCTGAAGGAAAGAATTTGTTTCTGCTACAAAATTTGGATGGTAAAATCCCGAATGCCCCTATCAACGGGCGTAATTTAAAACACTATATGGAATAGTTGATTTCCAGAATTCCCACTGTATATACCGGTTTGTTTATTCTTTTTATTTCATATTTTTTTTGTTAAGTCTACTTTCATTCTGTCAAAAAAATAAATAAACAAAAATAAAAAATAAAATAGGTTAATGTTTTTCTAGAAGTAGGGATACAAAATTTTCAATGTATTCAATTCTTTAATAAAAGACCTGACACTCTTTGTATTGTTCCCTTACAAGATTCTAGCTGGCAGATCGACAATTAAAAGTAGCAAACAGACATCCTTATAGAGGAAGATAAATTCGCCAAAATAGGTGAAAGATAAGATTTTTTGTTATTGCAAAAGAGAACGAAGATGGTAAGGAAAAGATGTGAATTTTTTTCAAACAAAGGTTTTTTATAAAAAAGTGTGGTGATTGTCTCGTAGGTGTGACAAGTCACTAAGAGAATGATTTCAAAATTTAAGCCCTAAGAGTTTCACCTAGAATAAGATAGGAGGTAATTGAAAAAAATATTTAGTAAAAAAAAAAAAAAAAAAAAAANNNCTCTGAGAAAGAGTTCCAAGAGTTGAGTTTAATTCATGACCCATGTTTTTTGATTTCCAAGTCTTTTCTCCATCGCCCCTTTCTATCCTCAGTTTCGCCTTCTTAAAACACAAAACATCTTTCTGGTTTTCTCACAGAGGGAGAAGAAGTTATGTCTTAACTTTGGAAGATAAAAAACAGTTCTTAAAAGGTAAACAAATCCTCATGACTCCTCACTCTCCGACTAAACAAAGTTATTCTTAGGTTGATCTTGACTTTCCTAGGTTTCTTAACAGTTTCTAAGGATTTAGGTTTTCTCGAAGGAAGACCCCTGAAATTAATCTTCCCCTTTTTCTCTGTGGACTAAGGTCTTTTGAAAGTTAAGAGAAGGTTGGTCTAGAGTAAACAAAACAATTTGACATACCTCCATTGCAATTTTTACACAGATACCATCCCTGGTATATTAAGTACCACTGATTTCCCCCACTTCGCATTCAAAAAATAAAAATATAAGACATATGGTGAAAGGAAATTCATATTTGATTGCCCCCATCTAGTCCAAAAGACGATGAAAGGAAATTCATTTAAATGATTTCCCTCGTCTTAGTAAAAAGAGACAGATAACTTCACAGGGGTACTGAACAGGCTCGCTGGCAGTGAAGCAATATCTGAGGTTAAATGCATAATTAGGATTCGAAGTGGTGAAAGGAAATTCAGTAAAAAGGGACAGATAACTTCACTGGGGTACTAAACAGGCTCACTGGAAATGAAGCAATATATGAGGTATATGTAAGGTTGTCATACTTGAATATCACTCTACTCTAGTTACCAGTTTTTTCAAAACTAGATCTGCATCCCAAGTCCAGACAGGGCTTCCCAATTAAAAATATGATTTTTTCTTCGTTTGATGAAAGTCAAAACCCACAAAGTCTGTTGGGTTTCCTAGGATTGTTTTTATCATCTTAATGATAACTTAATTTTAGTAACGAGAAGGAGAAGGTCATGAATGGGACTGCAACTGAGTTTACAACAAATGAAAGTTTCGAAAAGATTTTCAGAAGTAAGGATGAAATCTATTTTTCCCTCTGTATCCCCTTCCTAAACAAGTTCTATAGAAAGAATCCCTTGACTCCACTAACCCAATAAAGGAACTAAGTCTACACCTTCTCCTCGTCCCACAAGGAGACGAGGTCCCCAATTGGAGCCTATGTTGAAACAAATTTTAAAATTTTTATCCCTAAGACCTAGACTTTCTTTTTTCGGGTTTTGGCTTTTCACAAAGCATAAGCTTCGTTATCTTTCCCAAAAGTCTGATACTGATTTCCTGAAAAACTTTATTCTTTAAATAATAAAAGGCAAAAAACCTAAAATGTTATAAGAGTCCCGACACATTTTCTATAAAGTTATTTTTTAATCATGATGAGCTTAAAACCTAAAGGAGTTAAGATTAACTTAAAAAAAAAAATCGAGATTCGAGGTTTGCTGAGAACATATGTTTCAATACATATTGAATCACGAAATCTCGATCCCCGGTTTCCCGAGAAAATGAGATTTAGCTCAAACTTTGATTAATTAATTCACTAACATGAAAAGTTAAGGCTTAAGTTAATCATATCGCGATTTCGGGATTCAGGGTTCAGCAATAACACATATCTTAGCAACACAATCCCTGAAATCCCAAAAACCGAAATCCTGACTCAAAACCTATGTTAATCTGAATTAATTATGTTTGGAGGTTAACCCTTAATCCTGATTAATTAATTCGCTAATATCAAAATTTAAGGCTTAAGTTAATCATTTCGCAATTTCGGAAATCGGGATTCATCGATGACTTGCTTCTTGTCAACACGATCCCCGAAATCCCGAAACGCGAAATCCTGATCAATCATTTTGCTAAAACGATTTTAAGTCCTAATTAATCTTGTCATGATTTCACGATTTTGGAAGTCGAGATTCAGTGATAACAAACCTCTTGTCAACTCGATCCCCGAAATCCTGAAACACGAAATCTTGACTTTTAATCTTTGATTAGTATAAAATAACTTTGTTTTGAAAGCATGATTAATGACAACCAATCTTTTTAAGTTTCGTTCATGTTTTAGTTTCCAATTGAATGAAATGCTCCTATTTTTGAATTCAAAAGCGCCAAAATGCGGCCACTTAAATAAAGAATAACTGGTGATATGTGACACTAATGCGTATCTTAGTAAATATTTATTGCATTAAATGTCTTGAATTCTTGTCAGCTGTGTCAGTCCATTCATCGTTAATGAACTAAAAGAGATTTTGAAGGTCTGTGTTTCGCAACATTTTCTGTTTCATACTATCAAGCGCAAAATGCATTCAGCCGAGTTCATACACTCTTTTTCTGTGACAGGTTTTCCATCTAACTTAAATTCATGGCACCAAAAAAGGCACTGAAGAAGAGTGAAGATACACAGGAAGGAGATATCATATCCGATACCATGCCACACACTATCAGCTCAATTAAATATTGGACACAAATCTCTGAATTCTTGGAATACGAATTCAAGAATTCTCATACTGATTCTGAGAATCATTATGAGGATATAGCAGAATCAAAGCTTCATAAGATTGCGACGCACCCTCGGCTTTTTGCGTACAATGATATGATCAGTTGGGCCCTGGAAAAGGTTTATATTCCGACGAGGATCATCTTAAACGATCAAGGGGTCGTTGTCAGCTCATTCAGGCCAGAACATATACAAGTAATGTATAAGATCTTACCAATTCCTAAGTGTTTTTTTAATGTCGAGATTTTAGCTGAATTTCAAAGGAAAGAGTGTACTGAGGCAGAACAAACTTATCCTAATTTAATTAGAGATTGGTGGAGATGTCCATCAAAGTTTAGGGTTGATACCGCTCGGGTTTATGCCACGACATCTTTGAACGAATACATGGTCTGTGTAGCCATAATGTTGTGTAGACTTTTCGGGAAAAAGGATCCCTACGATTTTCCTACTGAATGGGTACCCTTTTTAGAAGAAGCCTCAAAAGGATACGCTTTCAGCTAGAATAAGATTATGTCCGATAACTTAGCACAAGAAGTTTCAAATTACAGAGTAGCAAAATCTAAAGGTCAACCAATGACATTTTATATGTCAACGTACGTTATGGATGTGATTTTCTTTTTGACTCCATTTCCCCTGATGAATTGGAGTTGGAACATAACTTGCCTCGAGCCCATACATGAATATCATTCTGCACTCTAGGAAGAAAATGCTAAGAATGAATTTTACGAAGTTTGTCATTTTGTAATTATTCCAATGCATAAAATGTTTTATGGCTGCGAACCCCCTTGCATTTCTGATTCAACCTCAGGAAATATCAAAGCGATAGCCGATTGGTTTGTTGATGAAAACTTCTCTTATGTTAGGGTTTATGGATGCTCAATCCCCCCTCACGCACTTTCGAAATTCCTCCCGGAAAGACTGGTATTGAGGGAGGTAGCACATCAAACAGTGAACGGTGGTATTGGAATACAGTTGAAAGCATATCAAAAGAAATACTAGCCAATTTTCCCTGTGTATGTCGGGAAATTTTCATTACTAAACCTGCGCCATTCCAAAGTGGAAGTTGATGCATTAGAGGAGGTAAAATTGGTAAATATTGAACATAGAAAGCATGACCCTTATCAATTAGTAAGCAGACATTTGATGCACTGTAATTTGAAAGCTTATGAGCATTTTTGAGTCAGTCTCAGAAAATCTCAAAGCGATAGTCGATTGGTTTGTTGATGAAAACCTCTCTTATGTTAGGGTTTATGGATTCTCAATCCCTCCTCATGCACTTCCGAAATTACTCCCGGACATACTGGTATTGAGGGAGGTAGCACATCAAATAGTGAATGGTGGTATTGGAATAGAGTTGAAAGAAGCTCAAAAGAAATACGGACCAATTTTCCTTGTGTATGTTAGGAAATTTTCATTACTAAACCTGGGCCATTCCAAGGTGGAAGCCGAGGCATTAGAGGAGATAAAATTGGAAAAATATTGAACATAGAAAGGATGACCATTATCAATTAGTAAGAATACATTTGATGCATTGTAATTTGAAAGCTTATGAGCATGAAACATCTGTTTATGATGATATTTTCAAGGAGGTTAAAACTTATGAAGAAGTATTGAACAGGGTATAGGCCATGTCACCTGACTCACGGGTTGGTTTCATGTCATTCCAGAGTCATATATGAAGTTGCTTACCAAAGAGTTTGTAGGGTGAATCCACAACCCCTCCTCCAAAGAAAGAAGGGCCTCCAACAGGCTTTGAAAGAAATGTACAGCATAATGAAAATACAAAAGGAAAAATGAAGGAGGGTGAAATGCCTTCGCAAGAAACAGAAGTCCCCCCAAATAAAAAAATCAGAGGCAGGGAAAGGAAAGGAGTTAGAAACACCTTCAGAAATCCCTGATAGTTTTCCGAAAAAGGTAGGAGGAACAACATCGACAGAACTTGGAAGTCTCATTACTTCTTTGACTCCATTGCAGTATACTTATGGAAACCCCCATGAGGGATCTCTATACTTTAGTGACCTTGAGCCTATTTCTAGGAATGAGGTTCCTTCATCTGATTATTTTTTTTCAGTAAAAAGAGGAAGGCTATATTGAAACAGGAGATGCATCCAAGAGGAGATATGATGATCAAAAAACACAAAATCATTATAGATGGACAAAAACTTAAAGAAGGAGAATTCGCTACAGAGATAGTAGGCACAATGGGAGCCTTAGCATCAGTGAATTTATACTATGTGGGTAGTTTGACAACTATGTTGGAACAAAAAGACCAAATGATAGCTCAGCTACAAGGTCAATTGAAATAGACCGAAAGAAATATCAGTTGGGGAATAAAAAAGGGTCTAGAACAAGCTAGATTAAATGATATTCAAGAGATTCATAAAATGAAAGCAAGCTTAGAGGAAGAAAACCAGAAAATACAGGTCACTCAAACACAAGTCATAAAGCAAGAGGAAATAAATAAAGAATTACAAGGTAAAATTAATTCCATTTCAAATCAAGTGGTCGAGCTCAAAATCTTTCAGGCCCAGGTATTGGAAATACATATGAAGATAGAAAAACAACAACATGGAGTGTTGTTTAATCTAGAATTTGTCCAGAATTACTTTCAGGAAACTAATAAATCTTTGGAAGATATTCTCCAGAAAAAAAGAGAAGTAAAAGCGGTCAGAACGACTTTCCAAAAAGCAGTGGCCCTTTCAACAAAGGAGGAGGTCGGAAAGATAATCGAAGATCGTCTGCCAGAATTGTAGAGAATGTTTTTCTTATTTGAAGAAAAGGATATTCCATAAGCTCCCAGGTTTTTAGTACTATTTCTGGGCAAATGTATTCATTGTCTTAAAGCAGAAGGGGCAGGTTCATCAACGCAGACATAAAATATTGTTTTGAAGATTTTCATCATTGGAATAATGAAGCAGTTAGGATAGAAATGTAAACGGTTTGACATTGTTCATTCATGTAACTATTAGTCTTAAGAATTTAATTAATCACCAATGGGAAAAATGTTGGGTGACCATGTATAAATACATTTTCACCAGACTGGGAAAGGGATTTTTTTTTTTTAGGAGAGCCGATTGTATAAAAAAGTTTTCAATTCATTTTGATATAAATAATGCAGACACGATTCTGAATTCTATCAACTTGAAGCTATGTGTTCTTTAACCTTGTTTACAATATATTTCTATGTGCCTCTTTCAATGTCTTTCTAATGGATGATCAACTACAGTTTATTTCATATATCTTTTGTAGTTTGAATTGATTTGGTTATCAAATTATTTACAACTTTTCCTCTGAAATTGCTATCAGTAGTTTTAAGACCTATAGATCATTTGAACGATAATATTTAATACTTCATTAGAAATTTTGTTTTCCTCTTTAATTCTTGTTACAATATGAGATTCTTTCGTGATTAAAGCCTCATATTTTTTCAGTAGTATTTCTTTGTTATTATACTATTCTCAAAATTTCTTCAAGTCCAGGAAACGGCCTCACCTATTATTATGTTATTATTTTGAATTTCAAAACTCTTTTCCCGGTTCTCATCCCTTAGAAACTGAAGCAACAATTTATCAAATTCTTTCATAATTAAATAAAATTTTACTCTCCATGACTGTTCCAAATAACAGACAGCCCAACATTGAACCTGGCCTCCAAGATCAAACTAGCATTGCTTTAAACCTTTTTAATACTATTCTGCAAACAACAACTAACTAGGCTGAATTAGAACATTCATGGACTGCTATTAAGAGAGATATCAGCATCCAAGAACAACGAGAAGCTAGACATAATTAGTTGAGAAATTGACTCTGGTTTACCCTTCTTTTTTATTTTTACCCTTTAATTACCTTTACCTTTACGGATGCCTTGACTGTATACTTTACAGCCTTAAATTATAAACTCAGGAACAGCAGGAGGCTTCCCTATGTTTAACCCCGGGTCCAATCTTCCTGCTTCTGGGTGGAACAACCAACTTGGCAGAGAAGCTTCAGCTCAAGTTTCATCCTATAACCCTACCTCCTCGGTGCTGATTTTGACGAATACATTTGGCATGACAAATCCACCTCTATCCTCCATATTCCCACCCGGAGGACATCAGTTTCAGTCTTTGGGCAACCCCCAACCTGGATCCAATCGAGCTGGGGGAAATTTTTATAACCCCCAATAGATCATTCCTACTGGAATGATTCCCAACCAACCTTTTATGAATCATCCTGGAGGAGGGCCTTATAATATTGAACAGGACCATCCTGCTGACCAGAACCCTGGATGGGTTGCAATTCCTCAAGCACAATCTTTTCCAGGAGCATGGGGCCATATGCTGCAACCCCGTCTCCCTTTTATGGCCATGCTTAATCTGTAAGACTTCTCTAACTTAATGAATGACCCTCTGAGTCGTGATCCTACATGGACCCCTGTCCTCACCAATATTCCTTTTTACATCCTGAATTTCAAGGGTAATAATGGAGAGGATCCTAGTGATTGCGTCACTACCTTTCACCTTTGGTGCTGATCGAATTCCCTTAATGACGATTCTATTTGATTAAGATTATTTCAATGCACCCTCATTGGAGTTGCTGCAAAATGGTATATTGAGCTACCTAGGGGGGCATATGGGACTTTTAGTCAGTTGGTGTTGGTTTTCCTTAACCACTTCTAGTTTCCCATTCATTACAATGTTGGCCTAGAATTGTTGTCGACTTTACGGCACGATACCTCCACTCATATCTCGAACCATATCCAATAGTGGTGTAGAAGGAAGAGGTTGATTAAGACCCCTATACCCTTGGCGTTTCTTTTATAATGGTTCCTTAAGTCTTTTCATGCTCCTATCTAGAAGGACGTTGCTACTTCTAGGGTTACCACTGAGAAAGAAGTGATTTTTAGAGCCTAGTAGTTATAATTGATATATGCTCAGTCTGGGATGTTGTACCACCTTCTTTCAGAGGCACCATAGTCAACTTACGACCCTACACAAAATCCTAGACCTCATTTCAATGGCATTGTAGGTACCACCAATGTAAATTCCACTGACTCGGTGATAAGCCATATGAAAAAGTTGTCTCTAAACCATTTTGCACGGGGGCAGCTTCGTCTATGTATTCCAACCCTACTTAGTCAACATATGTATATTATGTGCAATCGTCGGCCAACCCAAATGGTAACCAATAACTAGGAGGGAATAAGAAGAAAGGATGTAATACTCGTAAGGGTGGCAAAAATGGTAATAAACCAAAGGACAATGGTAATAATGAGAAGACTGATGATAATGTTGGAGAGGGAAAACGAGAAATACGTAAGGTGAAGTTTCCCTATAATATTTGCATAGATGATAACCTTACCCATTTATGCGCCAAACTTGCAGAAGCTATGAGGATTTTTTATCTGTTGCCTTTCATGCTAAAAAATCCATTCCCACATAACCAACACATGGCCTCAAGCTCCTCAAACATCAGAAATGCAGCTGGTGGGAGTCAAAACCCATCGTTGCAAGATGATGACCATTTGTGTATCAATATGGTCGATGCAAAAGTTCATGTAGCCACTCAATCTCGAGATTATATCTCTTCACAAGCTATTCTTGGTCTATAATATCCTCCTCCTCCCCCAGAGATAAACTTACATATCGAAAAACCAAAGCCATGGCCTCATATTCTGAAAGGAGTACTCAAGCACTCTACCCACAATCCAATTGCTAGATCCGACTAGAAATACTCTATTTTTGAGGACCTGGGTCAAACCCCTTGAGCAATGTCAGCTTTGGAGGTACTCAATATGTGTCCTTCACAGATGAATGCCTTACTATTTGCTTTAGGAGCTATAGAACCTGATGGCTCAAAATTTATCAAGTTTGACGTCACAGATGTGAAGTTTCACTTGCCTTACCATGTGAATTTACAAATCCACATGGAGTACTCAAAGTATACCATCAAATGCATGATTGTATGAAGGCACTTCTATGTGTGTGATGTCCCTGATCTATTGGAAAGATCTCAATTATCTGACTCTTTCCAAGTCATCAAACATGTTGATTTCTTTTGATGGTCATTCCCTCCGCCCTCACGTTATTCTTACTACCTTTCTGGTTCAGTTATGTGGGAAGATGGTAGAGTTGGAGGTAGATGTATTTAATGTGCCTCTTGATTATAACTTGTTACTAGGACATAATGGACCTATTCTATGGTTGTCATCATATCGTCTATATTTTGTACTCTTTGTTTTCCTCATGAAGGCAATATCGTGACGATCGACCAGTTATCTTTTACATACTCTATTCCTAATTAATCTATTGGACCGTCGATCCCTGTGTTCGACAATTCTCAATCGAAAACTAAGAATATCGATGTCGGAATGTATTCTTCCCTTATGCGTACTTTTGAATTCACGACATCGATTCACCACATTTACGCCATGTCCAGTAGGCCTGCCTCGACAAGGAAGTACATTCCTTTCTGCACTTCTTATTTTAGTGATCTATGGACCCTACCTTCCCTGACTTCATCTTGTGAAGGTCAGTTTCATGGTGGAATGGTCATGCCACTATCAGCAGCAAAGATTGTGTATCAAGTTATTCTTGACTCTTCTGTCGATCCCGATATTGTTCCCTAGCTGGAAGATGAGGATGATCCCATTCTTAGGCCCGTGTGGGACACTTCGTCGTCTTGTTCACATGATTTCCTTGATGATACTTTGCCTTTGGATGTAGCTATCATCGAAGCCATGAAAGGTTCCGACAAACCTTAGGATGATATGCATCACTGCTCTTATTTTCTCCCAAAGCTTGAGAATATCAAACATTATGAATTTCGATCTACTTTAAGTGAGATAAATGATCACATTCTAGTTACACTTCATATGCATAGAATTTATGCCAAAAGAAACACGATGAGTATTTCTCCTACCGTCACGATCGATATCTCTCGTACCCCTAGTAAGGTTGAAAACATAAATATCAGTGTGGATTGTTCAGCAAAATAAATCTTGATATACACTGAACTCTTCAAGGAATATCGAGACATATTTTCTTGGTAATATGAAGAGATGCTAGGAATTGACCCTCGTATTGTCGAACATGAGATTACAACTTATCTGTATTCTAAACCTATTCAGAAACATCTTACAGCTGTCAACCCCCAGAAGGCCCCTCCTATTAAGGCAGAGGTGGAGAAGCTATGTAATGTTGGCTTCATCTACCCAGTTCCCTTGACTGAATGGGTATCCAATCAAGTTCATGTGGATAAGAAGCAAGGAACCATCCATGTATGTATGGAATTTCATGACCTGAACAAGGCCTGTTCTAAATAAAACTTCCTGACACCTTTCATCAATCAAATCCTCGACGAGTGTACATGATGTGAAGTATTTTCTTTTATGGATTTATTTTCAGGGCATAATCAAATTCAAATCAAACCTGAGGATCAACACAAGACGAAATTTATTTGTCCTTTGGGTACTTCTGCATACCGGAAAATGCCTTTCGGCCTTAAAAACATCGGAGAAACCTTCCAACGTTTCATGACTTTCTCTTTTCATGATCTTAAGCACATAGTTGAAGCTTTCCTTGATGATATTTCTGCTCACTCTCGCAAGAGAGTGGATCATGTTATACACCTTCCGCTTCTTTTTCAAAGATTTCGTTACTATAGAATCTGGTTGAACCCTCCCAAGTGCATCTTTTGCGTTAATTCTGGTCGTCTTTTGGGATTTCTAGTTTCTGAGACCGGGATCATGGTAGATCCAGTAAAGGTTGAGGCAATACTTTGATTGCCTCCCCCACACATGATTAGACAACTTCAGGGTTTACAGGGGAAATCTAACTTTCTTTGTCGGTTTATAGTGAGCTATGCCAATATCACTAAGTCTTTCATGCGTCCTTGAAGAAGGACACACCTTTTATCTAGGGTGAGCGAGCCCAAGAGTCCTTCGATGCTTTAAAGAAATCCTTGGTATTGATGCCTCTGCTAAAGCCTCCTAACTACAGTAGAGATTACTTTCTTTATATTGCCACATCTGAAGATATGATTGGTATGGTTCTTGTTCAGGAGGAAGATGAGATCCACAAGCACGTCATCTACTATCTTAGTCAAACCTTAGTCGGTCCTGAACTTAATTATTATCGTGTTGAAAAGATAGCTTTGGTTGTCGTTCACGCAGTCCAAAATTTGCATCACTATATATTACTTTGCAAGACAACTGTGGTTCGCGATGTCAATCCATTTCAATACGTACTTACCAGGTGTGTCATAGGGGGAAAATATAATAAATGGATTGTCATTTTACAAGAGTTTGATCTTGATTTCGCTTTCGCGAAATCCAAGAAATCACTAGTCTTTGCAGAGTTAATATTCAATTTTCCATGATTAGATGAGGATGTCATCCATGTTGATTCATTTGTAGACGAACACATTTTTCTCATCTCGTCATCCAACCCCTAGTATGGAGACATTGTTGTCTATATTCAAACCTTGAAGTTTCCTCAGCATCTCTCATGAGATGATCGACGACGTGTAAGATACCAAGATAAAAAATATACTATCATCGATGACATGTTGTATCACTGAGGAATAAACAATATCTTGGGTCATTTTTTAACTCACGGAGAGGTCGAGTCTATCCTGAACGATTTCCACAGTGGGTCTTGTGGTGGTCATCTATCTGGGCTTGCGACAACCCAAAAATTTTTGTGACCCGGTTATTTCTGGCATACAATCTTTAAATATTTCATTGAAGAGATTAAGAAGTGTCATAGCTGCTAGGTGTTCACTCGAAAAATGTGCTTGCATCCAACCCCTCTTCACCCAGTTATTATCGTCGGTCCCTTCACCAAGTGGGCAGTGAACTTCGTGAATTGAATCCCAACTTCAGTTGGGGGGCATCAACACATTGTCATGGTCGTCGACTACTTTACTAAGTTAATCGAGGCCATGATACAGTTAAATATGATGGGAATACAGCCTCCTTATTCATGTTTAATCAGTTTATCACTCGTTTCGGTATCTTGAGTAAGATTGTCACTGATCATGGAAGTCACTTTCAAAACAAAATGATGGAAGAACTAGAATCTAATTTGGGGCTTAGACATGGTCATTCTTCTCCTTATTACTCCCAGGAAAATGGACAAGTAGAGGTCGTCAACAAGTCTCTCAAGACCATTTTTCAAAGTCCTGTCAGTCGGAGTAAGTCTGATTGGCACATCATGCTATATCCCACACTCTGGGCATATCCAACCTCGGTGAATACTGCCACCATATTTTCCCCTTTCCATTTAGTACATGGTGTCGAGTCTATTTTACAGATTAAATGTGAAATCCCTTCTCTTAAGTTGGAATTCGCGCTCCTACGTGACACTTCTGATATCGAATGATGCCTTGTACACCTAGAGAGTCTTGATGAGCAATGTCGACATGCCTCTATGGCTATCGAGGTGAAAAAAAGATGTGTCAAGGTCCAATATGATAAGTCTATCTATCCTCGATTGTATGTTGCGGGTGACTTGGTCCTATTGTATGACCAAGCCAAAGAACCACTAGGGGTAGGTAAGTTTAAACCCATGTGGCATGGTACTTATATCGTGCGACATGTTCTAGAAAGAGGAGCCTATGAGTTAGAACATTATGAAGAGAATAAGTTGGCCAAGCCCATAAATGAGTTCTACTTGAAAAGATATTACACTTGAGCCCCAATCTTGGAAAGAACTCTTTGTATACTAAATGTAATTTAGTGTATATATACTTTCCATTTCTTTCTGTCTTCAACTTGCTTATAAATATTTCCCTTTGTTGGAAGATTTCATTAGAGTCTTCAGTCTACCTAGGATTCGTAGACGGAGCCAGTTGTCATACATGGAACTTGGCTTTCGGTGCTTGGGTGGTTTACTCACCCGAGGGTCTACTAGTGTCTTAAGGTGGTGTATGCCTAGGGCCATCCACGAACAATGTGGTAGAATATAACATCATTATAGAACTTTTGCGTGATGCTATCTCACATGGTATTCATTCTTTAGAAGTTCGCCTAGATTCCTAGTTAGTAGTATGTCATTTGAACGGAAGTTACTGCATGCGTTATCCTACTTTACTCCATTGATTCCTACGAGTACGTATTTTAGAATGAAAGTTTTATTTTATTACATATTATCACATTCCTAGGAGTTATAATCATGTATATGACGCTTATGCTAATTTCATTTTAGATTGGCATTTGTCACATAATTAAAAGAAAAGAAAACCATCTCATCAATGTACACATTGTAAAATATAAGTAAAGTCGAAGATCCTTTTTTATATATTTCAAAAATATGGTGGTTATAGTACAACATTGGGGCTAATACCCTCAATACACTGTTGTAGGTGAATCCCCCTGCAGATAAGTGGATTCCCTCTTGGTCTCTACACTCCTAAGTCCAAAACAGAAAAGTGCTTAACATGGACACTGACTTGCTTTAAGATCTAACCAAGCTAATAAATGAAAGAGAAGGCGAAATATATGTACCTTATTAGTGACATTTTTCCTTGCAAAGTCCTGGCTGAGATTTGATCCTAATCTCCTTGATAGGTCCTACAAAACAAAAAAAGGTACAAAAGACTTCCTACTCTATTGATATTAGCTCAAACATAAATCCATCTACTGCAGACCAACTCATATGAAACATGCATAAGTTTGAAAGAAACGGGCCAAGTATTTTTTATTAATGACAAGAAGTAAAAGTACTTACAATCCTTTGAATGAAGGTGCATTAGCTTCTTCCAATTCTCCTTGTCCAACCCCTTTGGTCAGTTAATCTCCACTGATTTCTTTGATGATATCTCACTCATGCGATCATAAGTTTCACATCTCCAATATTTTCCATGTACCTTTCACCATGAGAAGGCCTCCTTATATAACCTTGGAGAGGCTCAACCACTTGAGAGATATTTGGGATAAGTTGATGATTCCTCTCCTTTAGCTGAGGATCTTCCCTAAGATCATGCCTTGACCATCTATTCGAATCCAACTACCTTCAGAAGTTGAGAGATTCTTCCTTGATTTGCCTCAACAAACCCAACATTTTCTTAAAAAAGGGTAGCGCTCTCCCAAATGGGTGCACAGGGTGCTCAAACACTCCCTCAAAGAGGCTCAGGGAGCACCAGGACTCCCTGACAATGGGTAGGGGAGCGCTCCTCTCCAAAATCCATTTTTTTGTGGTTTTTTCAATGGAAAAAGGTTTGTACTCCCTGTCAAGTGACTTCTCTTCTTAAAAATTAGTCTTTGGGGTGTCTTAAGTATCTTTGTGATGTTGTTGGAGGCACAACATAGGAAATATGGAAGTATACTATTTGTGACACTTGCAAAACTTGTAGTTAAGATGCGACACTTGCAGACAAGATGCGATACTTACAACACTTGTAATGACAACACTTGCAACACTATTGAAGTGAGTAATTTTGAGGTGTAACAGATTTCCCCCCAAAGTACGAAGTTAGAAGATGGTGATGACTGAAGTACTTTGTAGACTTTTTCGAGCAAGAGTATGGACGCAGAGAAACCAGAAAAAGTTGCACACAACCATCAAACAAATATTATGACATGTTTCAAAACCCAAGGCAGGCATACCTATGCTTGAGTGATAAAGATGTTTTAGGTATGGCTGCCATAAAATACACTGCAAATCCATAATTATATTGACAAAATGGTATAGCCACTGCAAATAAAATGTGGATCTATACTTCTATGACCTGAACTGATCGTAGCCACGAAGAATACATAGTGGATCTACAAGATGACAAGACATAGCCACGACTAATACAAAGTGGGTCTATGTAACAATATATGTGCCATAGTTCAAAAGAACCCCTTTGCATCCTGGGAAAAGTATACATAAGAGTGAAAACTAAACCCAGGGTCTTTTTACTGATCCCGATGTAGTACGAATATAACCATGTGAATAGATGTCCTGATGTCGAACATGGAATAAACCACTTGATTACCGGTCAATGATGTAAACTGTTAAAAAGCACGAGGGAGATCACCATTGATGTCAATTATTCCCAAGGTACTCTAGTACATTCCAACGAATGTGAATGGATGAGATGAAGTCAAACATCTGTGGAATCATTCGATCAGTAATCAATGATGTAAACCCACTATTGAACACGAGGAGGCATGTCATTGAGGCATACAGGTCCCAAAGTACTAATTGGTTTCTAAGTCTAGCTCCCAGATAATGTGTTGAAGTCGACAAGAATAGACTCGTCGAAGGAGGGCCCTAATGTATCCCCCATCAATGAGACAAAACAGTCACAGAGATGTAATTTGGTAGATCAAATGAACATGGACTGACATGGGTATTGAAACAAGATATTTGTGATGGATGACTCTAGAGGTAGATACTTCTCTTGAACATTGAAGCACAACAGGAGAAACTTGACATGGACCAAAACAAGATAATGTAGTGGATACAGTGACTTTCATCCGGTGACCCAAAGGAGTAAGAGAAACTCAGAGGATTGGTTCAGTGCATAGGTTCAGCGGACTAAAATGCATGCAAAGACAAGGTGTCGTGTTCAAGGGTGATCATAAGAGCTACTTGTAGTGTTATCAAAAACTGTTTGGCTTGCTTCTTTTAGTTTTTCCCCCTTCTAGATAGACGAGTACCTCTTTTTAATTTAACGAGCTCGAGGAGGGTAACACATGCTCGATATCACTCACCTTTGATAATTCCCTCTTCCTTTGTTTAATGAACTGAAAGAAGGAAGGGTTCGGTCCCATATGGGCCCTTTAATGTATGATTGTTTAACAAGTCCAGAGAAGGTAAACTCATTTGTTTTTCATATTTAGAGAGTCTAAAAACAACTTAAAGATGACTCCAATGTTGTCCTTTTTCTTAATGTTAGTCTCACGAGGCGGAAAAAGAGATAAATTATCACTCAAAAGACTCCCTTCCAAACCTTTTAATGAGTGGGAAAGGAAGCAAGATCACTCAGAAATATTTTCATGTTTAGAGAGTCTAAAAAAGAGCTCAAAGAAGACTCCAAGGGGTTCCTTTTTTGTGTATCCATGCGAGTCCAAAAAAGTGATAAAATTATACTCGGTTACATTCTCATGTTTTTTGAGCATGTGAAAGAACAAAGACTAAGCTCGATATTCCCCCAGCTTGATAGCTAGTGGCTTACCTCCAGAATGATCATCAAAGGCTGGAGAAATGCCCTCCAAGCTTCAATTCATTCACCAACTTTGAGTTTGTCACCAATTTCTATACTAGATGGAGAAAAAGGATAAGGGTGGATGAAATGAAGGTTTAAAAGAGGTGACTATTTCATTTTTTAACGAGCTTGACACATAAAAAGAACTATGCTCACGACTCTAGGTTCAATCCCTAGATTGTTGTTTCATTTTTGAACGAGCTTGCTACGGAGAGGAAAACTATGCTCAAAGCATTTGTTTCATTTTTTAATGATCTTTCCACAGAGAAGAGAAAACTATGCTCATGACCTATGTTTCATTTTTTAACGATCTTTCCACAGAGAAGAGAAAACTATGCTCGAAGACTCTCCTTGATCATGGCTTCCAAAAGAATAACACGCTGGAAGGACACCATGTCAAGGGACAAAAATCAGTCATGGCTTCCAAGCTATCTTCATTGGATGGAACAAAATCACTCTACAAGGAACACATGTTGAGGGTCATGACAGGGGTAAGGAGATCAGGCTCCAATAGCCCTACCAAAAGGATCACCATGTCAACTACCGGATCCAAATCATCAGAAGTTGAAGGCATGGGAGACGGTAGAAAATTGACATCAGGGGGGGAGATAGAGTGTATATCTTCCTGAATTTATTCATGAGGGGGAAGAAAAGAGGAGCGATGATGGTTATCATCCCGAGGTAGATCATCAATGCTCAGCAGTTCCTTAATAGATCCATAAAAATGGAAAATTGGGGAAATGTAATCGAGTGCAGATGACAAGGAATTTAACCATGATGGAATCAAGTAACTGTCAGGTGCCAATAGATTCTGGTCATCCGAAGAGGGAGAAGTGGATTGGATATAAAAGTATGATGTTTCTGTTGGACTAAGTGGCATGATGTCACGTAGTGCATCAAATTCCAATGGACTAGGTACAATCCAAGGATCAGATGATTCCAAAGATTGATAAGTCACGGTCGAAATCATATCAACAGTGGAAATATGATGTGTATTCGGTGGAAGTGGTGTAGGGAAGGTACCCACAATTCTAGTGTCTTTCAACAAGCCAACACCAAAGATTTCATATGTGATCTTGTGGTCTCCAGAGAAAAGAATGTTGTTGGTAGCAGGAGCACGAGCATCGGTTGTGCAGAAATCTAATTGATCAATAGTGACAATTTTTTCCTGATGAGGAAATTGTACACATTGAAAGACCGATGAGGCAACAACAATCATAGCATAAAACCAACTTCTTCCAAGTGACAATTTGTAATCAAGGGGAGCATCAACCACCTCGACATCAACAGTGATAGTTTTTCCACCCAACTGGATGAACAGGGACTATAAAATCCCATGGGGATGAAAACCTCTCCCATCAAAGGTGTGTAACACCGTTGGGGATTTGTTAAGTGCGGGTGGTTTTAAACCTTTCCAACATGCTAAAGACATGACACAAGTTGAGGCTCCCTCATCCAGAATAGGTCAGTGGATTTGTTGATTGTGAATAACAACGACAACTTGGAAATCAAGTTGGTGGGAGAGTCGAGATGCATAATTGTCCAGATTAAACATGATATGGTTGGATGACTTAGGATCAATAGTTCCAATAGCGTCCAAGAGAATTCTATATTGATCGGGGCAGTGTTGTAGAACTTCTAACGCAGACATAGCGCACGGTGCTTGAGCCAAATATTCAACAATGTGGTAGTTCTGGGCGGCACGTGAACTAGGATTAAAGGTATATTTATGGATAGTGCTATTAGGAGGGCGTAAGATAGAGTTAAACGTAGGTTTCTCAATCTGAAGTGGTCTAGACAGAGGATTAACCGATGGAAGACTAACGAAGGACGATGATGGATCTGATAAAGTATCGGTATCGTTAGTGGTGTTTCCTTTGTCAGGGTTACCTAGTGTGTCATATGTCTTAGAGAGAGTGGTCAAATTAATCCCATTAAACATATAAATATGTGCACTCGTCAAGGCCTCATCATGAGGATGGCTAGAACTTCCCCCAAGAGAGGGGGTTTGAGCAACTATGGATTGTTGTTGTGGAAAAGAATGAGTAAGCACAACAGGTTGTGAGTTTCCTTGGAAACGTTTGGCCACTTCATTGTGATGTAGATAGTCTCGAGTGTAGTGATCATCACCACAAATGAGACATGGGAATTTTAGTTTCCGTTGTGGTTGATTTTCGGTAGCAGGTGTTTGAGCTTGATTTTTGGGTTGTTCATTGTTATTAGTATTTTTTGATTTATTTTTTTTCTTCTTTTT
>JASDQU011028043.1:0-31592 GCA_032191745.1 Picea mariana
TTTTACATGTGAGCAATCTAAAACTTGATTAGCTAGAGTATCAGTTAAATGATTAAATCTCCTAGGAACATGAATATAGCTAATGTAATTGAAAGAACGTTCCAAGAGACGTACCCTAAGGAATCGTCGGTGGAGAGTGGGATCATAAATACGATAAACCCCATTTAACTAGGACACAACTAGTTGAGCATCTAAGTAAACCTGAAGGTGAGAAATTCCATGTGACAAAGCATCACGTAGCAATTTGATTATTGTTCTGTACTCGACAACATTATTGGTTGTGTCACCCAGAAAAATACCTCTGAAAGATAGCAATTGGCCTCTAGGTGTGAATATCACCCAAGCTAGGGAAGCAAGCCTTAGAGTGTGTCAGCTAGCATCATCCGTGAACCCAAAGTAAACCTCTAATTTTCTTGAGATTTTCCACAGTGAAAAAAAAGACAAAAATAACTACACGTCTACAAAAAAAAAGACAAATAATGTGTAAATACTATACATATATACAAGAAGCCACCCAGGTGACTGATACTTCTTAAGGTAGAGATAATTTCTAGGCTTCGATAATGTGTTTCCCTCAAAATCAACCAGACAGTAAGAACCCTTATCCAAGACCTCTTTTACAATGAAAGGTCTGAACCACATGGGTTTGAACTTGCTTGCCCCTAGGGGATATCTGTCTTGATCATAGAACAAGACAATATCACCTTTAGAGCAAATTCGAGGGTGAATGGACCGATCATACTGACACTTGACTCATTTCTTATGAGCCTCGTTAGCCAAGGCAACATCATGACATTGCTCAAGATACACAAGGCGCTCCTCAAGTGGTGTAGTGTCGGGAAGTAGTTCTACTTCCAACTTTAAAGAATGGATCTGACACTCAATGGGTAAGACTGCTTCCAACCCATATACGAGTTGAAAAGGTGAAAAACTAGTGGCAGTCTTCACAGACGTTCGATAGGCCCACAATGTTGAATACAACATCAAATGCCAATTTGAATTAGTCGAATTGATCGTCCCCTGAAGAATAGTCTTGAGAGACTTATTCACAACTTCAACCTAACCATTCTCTTGCAGGTAATAGGGTGATGAATGTTGATGTTTGAATCCTAGATTTGATGTTAACTTAGTCAACATTTTATTCTGAAAGTAACTGCCATGGTCGATGACAATCTCCCTTAGGATACCAAATCTTGCTACTATCTGATTGAAAATGAAAAGGGCAGCGGCTTCACCATCATCGCTAAACATCGACATAGCTTCAACCTACTTTGTGAAGTAGTCTACTGCTACGATGATGTAATGATGCCCCATGGATGAAGCCAGGTGACACATAGTAAAATCAATCCCCCACTTGGTGAAAAGACCGACAACAATGACTGGAAACATAGGAGCAGGGTGTGCCTACATCTTCCGATAGAATATCTGGCATGGGTGAAACTTCTTGACACCTCAACACAATCCTTGATTAACAAGGGTGAGAAGTATCCTGGGCATAGAATCTTTTGAGCTATTTCCAACCCAAACAAATGATCGACACATGCTCCAGTGTGACAGTCATTTAACTTGAGCTCTGCCTCTTTTTGGGTAAGACATCGTCGAAGAATGAAATATATACCTCGATGATACAAAGTGTCATCAACAATGAGATAGTTTCACACTTGATGTCATATTCGTCGACGCTCATCGTGAGAAGCAGAAGCAAGGCACTTCAAAATCTGAAGATACACAAGTATATCTCCATACAAGGGGTCCAAAGATGCAATTAGAAAAATATTGTCATTTATAGGTGACTCTTCAGGCATAACATCACCAAACTCGACTGACAATTCCAAAATTAGTTCGACAAAGACCAATGACTTTTTAGATTTTGCAAAGACAAAATCCAAGTCAAACTCATGTAGGATAACTATCCATCTACTGATCTTTCTGCCAATGACTCGTTGCGTTGACACATATTTTAAAGGGTTGATGATGAAAATGACAGTGGTCTTGCGAAGAAACATATACTGACGGAACCATTGGACAACATGAACAGTCGCCAAAGAAAGTTTCTCAACAGGGGAGTAGTTGAGTTCTGGTCCAACTAGGCCTCAAATAAGATAATAGATAACGTGCTCTTTGAGCATGTCTTCCTTCTAGACTAAGACCATGCTGATGGTTGACTCCGCAGTAGCCAAATACAACAAGAAATATTTTTTATAATATAGAGGCTGGAGCAGAGGGGCAGACGTTAGGGAACGTTTCAACAAGTCAAAAGAGTGTTGGGTTGCTTCATCCCAACAGAATGGGACCACTCTTTTTGGAAGACACATGAACCCTTTAGTGGTCTCGGCATAAATAACAACAAAACGCCGAAGAAAATTCACTTTCCCCTGTAAGCTCTAAAGTTGAGGTATTGTGCACGGGGGAGGCAATTGAAATATTGCCTCAACCTTAAGAGGATTGACCATGATCCATGTTGTCAACACGATGAAAACTAATAAAAAACTTGACGTCATGCAGAAACTGCACTTGTTAGGATTCAAGTGAATCCGATAGTAGCGACATCACTAAAAAATTAGTCATAAATGGGCAAGATGATCAGATCTCTTGTGAGAGTGTGATGCTAAATAATCAAGGTATGCCTCGACTATGTGTTTGAGGTCATGAAAGGTGAACGACATGGCCCACTGAAAGGTAGATCCAACATTATTCAGGACAAAAGGCTTTTTTTGATATGCGAAGGTACCCCAAGGACAAATAAAACTTGTTTTATGTTGGTCCTCGGGTTTGATTTGAATTTGATTATATCCCAAAAAATCATCCATGAAAGAAAAGACATCGCAACCTACACACAAATCGACAACATGATCAATAAACGGGATTGGAAAATTGTCTTTCGGGAAAGCCTTGTTTAAATCACGGAAATCCACACAAATGTGAATCGTGCCGTGTTTTTGGTTGAAAAGAATTGGGTTTGACACCCATTACGTCAATTGTACGGGGTAGATGAAACCAACTTTGAGCAGTTTATCTACTGCCTTGATCGTCACTTATTTTCAAGGATTGACCGGATGAAGCTTCTGTCGAACCAGTTTGACATCAGGATACATCATTATTTCGTGTTCGAAAATTTGTGGGTCGATGTATGACATATCCTCGTAAGACTAGGAAAAAACATCATAGAACTCCTTGAACAACTTGATGTAAATCTAAATCTCTTCGGGGGAACAATCCACTCTGATGAAAACATTCTCCACGATGCCAGGGGTTTTGGAGATATTGATAGGAATCGTTGCAGCAATGCTTTCCATGTTTCCCTTAGTGTAAACTTCGTGCGTATCCAGAGGGTTGATAGGAGAAGGGTTATCTCCATTCACGGTCAAAACAAACTCTCCTGCCTCTATTCTCCTAAGCTCTGGAAGAAAATAAGATATATGATGCAGATAATCCCAAGGTCTGTTGGGACAATTCATTTCCTCTAGAATTGCCTCGTCAGAGGGAAACACCAAGTCTAAAGGATCTTGAGTAGCAAGAGAATCATGAGCCCAAATAGGCTCGATAATTGGATCTATCTCCTATGGGGGAGCCAGATCGGGGTTGGTCAGGGCTTGTTGGACAATTCTATATGCAACCTCAACCACGGATAAGGGCATGGCCATGCCAAGGTTCCCCATCCCCTCCATTGAAGCCTATGGGGAAGGTAAATTCCATGGGTCATGAAAGTAACTCGTTTTAAAAAATTACACTTGAAAAATTGTAGCCCTCGACTAGTCGGGAACAATTGATATAGAATTTACATCATTGGAAGGTGACGGATAATCAAAAGTTCCCATCAATGATGGAAACAATCTAGCACCTAAGTTGACGGTGCCAGGTTGTGGGTTATCAACCATCGGGACCATGGAAGACCCCGATGAAGGGTTAGGACGAGAGAAATACAATTGGTCGATGGTTACAATTCGGCCCTCGTGTAGAGAGAATAAGACTCGAAAAATAGTGGCAACCACCGCATGCATAATGTAAGTACAAATCAGTGCTAACAATATATTGTAGTCGAGAGGTGCATCGACTACTTCAACCTCGACACACAGAGTTTTACCCCCTAATTGCACGGGGAAAGAAGGAATTATTCCATGTGGTTTGAACGATCGATCGTCAAAATCCATAAGAAATGTAGGCAACAGATATAACTCATGTTAGCCAATGGCCTTCTAACATGCCAACAACATCACGTAAGTCAAGGCACCCTCATCAACCATTATACGGAAAATGTTATGTGTCAACGATTTCGTGGTGTATGTCACTACTATCTGAAAGGTGATGTGGTGAGGAAAATGAGGTTTTAGGTTAGTCGAATAAAAAAAGATTGTTTCTGAGAAACTAGTATTTTCTTCTCCTAAGGCGGACAACAAAGATTTTCTCTGCAAGGGGAAAATACTAAGAGTCAGTTTCTCTTAAACATACCTTTAGGGATGTGAGTCATTTTTTCACCCGCTGCCTTCTCAATTTGAAGAGGATTCAATAGGTTAGTGTCCTCCTTTCCCTTCTCGACAGATTCTGGTATTCCATTGTCACGGGCCCTAGTTGATAAATGAGCTTCGGCATTCATCATGTAAACGTTCATGGTCGGGTTATTAGTAGTAGGAGTGGGGGGTCCCTGACTACCCCCTGCTGCGCTCGTGGATGTGGAAGCCTGAGGAATATTTTTCCCTTGTGGAAAAGGGTTCATAAACATAACAGGTTGTTGCTACGGTAGTAGCTTCTGGGCTTCTGGAAGTCGAGGGTACAGGTGAGTCTGGTGGTCTTCCGTGAAAATATTACACAGATACTTAAACTTCTTCTTCTCTGTTTTTCCCCTGCCAACATTATTAGCATCATTTTTATCCCCTTTACCCTTATTTTTTCTCTGTTTCATCTTTCCCTCGGCCCACTGGTTAGCCTTGGGAGTCATCGACTGAAAACTGTGTACATCATACGTTTGGGTAGCGGGGGCAGTTTAACTAGAATTTTGGATGGTCACAATCTGTTGTATTGATAATTATTGTAATTGATTCGACAACAGATTCGTGGACTTGCTTTGTGCTTAGCCCAATATGCCATCAGTGTGGGGCCTAGAATTTTTTTTTTCATTATCAAGAGTAGACCGTGGTGCATCAGGTAAGATCTCGTAGAGCATGCCAGACTGAGAGTAAATCAGTTCTAGTTGTTGGGCTCTCATAATATCCTCCTCTTTTGAAAACACCTCGGACGTTGCTATGTCTTTGGACACGCAAGGAACCAAAGACTTCAAGAACCACTCAAGAAAGAAAGTAGGAGGGACCTTAACCTTAATGAAGCTATTTCTTCGCCACCACTCCCGGATGTGATCTGAGATATGGTCAACCTTGGTCTTCTCAAAGTTGGCCAACAACTCGGTGTCGGCATCATATCTCACTGGCAACTGGAAATGGTTCAAGAAAACCATTGCTAGGTCATTAAATTAAGAGTACTTCTAGTTATTGATCTCGATATCCCACTTCACAGCACCCCCTATAAGAGTGCATTGAAAAAAGGCGCAATTGAACGGAGTCTTTTTTCAACGAGTTTGACAATCACCACAAGTGAAAGGTAGTCACATGATCACCTAGATCTTCGCCAGGATTTCCCTTAAACTTTGGAATATCTGAAGGCAACTTAGTTTGCATGGGGGGCCAACGTGGATCATGACATATAGGGTCATTTAATAATCTCGAAAAGTCTAGAAAATGAAAGGTTGCTAGAAAGGGTAGTTTCGGTTGTAGAGTNGAGTGCATTGAAAAAAGGCGCAATTGAACGGAGTCTTTTTTCAACGAGTTTGACAATCACCACAAGTGAAAGGTAGTCACATGATCACCTAGATCTTCGCCAGGATTTCCCTTAAACTTTGGAATATCTGAAGGCAACTTAGTTGGCATGGGGGGCCAACGTGGATCATGACATATAGGGTCATTTAATAATCTCGAAAAGTCTAGAAAATGAAAGGTTGCTAGAAAGGGTAGTTTCGGTTGTAGAGTATTTATATGAAAAGAGGGTCCAAGATTTGGACTGGCACCAGGTTTCTAGAAAAGGTTGGACTGTTGGTTAGGGTTTTGGTAGAAACCGTGGCCTTGATAAGCAAAAGGGAATTGTGTCTGTTGTTGCATCATCAGTCGACACCCAAAATTGGACGACATAGCTTGAGCGAGGATTTCTCCATGTGTTGTGTTCCAAGGACCTTGTTTGGGGAAGCCCCCAATCGATCCTCCTGGCATAGGTATAGAACCTTGCCTGGGGTTCCATTGAGTATGGAAGGGGTTCCCCCGACCGACATCCATTGCCAGGGAAATGAGCCCTACCAAGGATTCGAAAGACTTTGTGTGGAGTATACTCCATTCATCGCTCCCTGTGAAAGAATGGTACCATGCATTGGGTTCTGTTGACCAAAACTGGGACTTCTCCCAATCAGGAAAGTGGTTGAAGAAAAATTGTTGTTCCCAAATGAAACAAAAAAAGAGAACGACATAGACCCCACCAACGTTGTGTAGGATGACAGTCCTAAACTACCTCCACCAAACAATCTATAATTAGTATTAGGCCTGATTGGCTACTGAAAAGTGCCACCGAGTGAAGGGGATGGAGGAGGTATATGACCCCCACCATAAGGAATAGCATTGAAAGGGGCAGTAGTGCCCGAGACTGATCCTTGCAAAGGAGTGTTAGAGCTCCCTACTCCCATACCCATGGTCTGTAAAGTAGAGTAAGTGAGAACAAAAATCGTGTCAAAGTTGGGCATCCCATATGATAAGGGAGTGTTTATCACATTCTGAGTGAAAAGAATAGTGGTTGAAGCCATCAAAGGAATCGAACCACTGCCCGAAGTTGAGGGTGTCAGGATAATTGTGGTCCTGACAAGCGAAGTTGGGGGATGAAGTACGATTCCCCCTCCAACAAAAGCCATAGCGGGAGTACGAGAACTCTCATATGAAGTAGAAACATTTGCTTCCATTTCTATTCACCAAATAAACTGGTGCTCAGAAGATGTCACCTCGGGAGGGACAATATGGATTAGGATCGATGCTGACAAGTTCATGATCGGAGGATTTGTTGGCCTGAAACCTTCGGTCTCTAGGTAAAAAACAATGGATTCCTCTGGTGCCGGAAAGTCTCCTATCAGAGGATGTTGGGGTACAGTTTCCTCCAGCCTGGTCGCTTCGAATGATCCTTCTTGATCAAGTCTTCGCCTCAATGGTGGCAGATGTGGATTCAAAGTAATCGACGACAAGCCCTGAAGCTCTCAAGGCTGCAAGTCTCCTCCCAAAGCTGACCTGCATCCAGAGCTAGGAAAACAATGCTACAAACATACTATTTATATTCATCAATTAGGGTTAGATGTGAATTGTTAGGCATAAATAAAATAAAATACATAAAATCATCATTTGGGATAGGAAAAATATATTCTTTTATTCAATATTCAAAGATTGGAAATTACAACCTTTGCAGGTTGACGCTCCGTGAACTTGGTCCAAGATCCTCTTGACAATGCTCCAAGTGCACCTTATAAATACCTTCTCTCACAATTATCTTGATCTCTTCAAGGGAAGGGAAGGTATTGTATGGGAGAAAAGGGGCTAGAGAGGGAATGTTGAGGCAAGAACTCAAGAAAGGCTGCAAATACTTGGGCAAGGAAGGAAAATGACTTGAGAAAAGTTTCACCGTTCTAATGCTTGAATGTGGAATGAGACCCCAAGGCCTCCTTTTATATGAAAAATGGATATTTATTCGGTTTGGGTACGGGCTATAGCAGTTGAATTTGTTGGGAAACCTCCAATACCCGTAAATTCCACCAAATTCCTTGCAACTTTTGAAGGTATTTGAGGGGTGTTTAGTGTGCAGCAAGCATATGTACGCGGGCAGTTTAGCATGCAGAAAGAATATGTATGCAGACAATAGTGAAATAGGGCACGTACATGCTCCAAAAAATGGTTTTGTAAAAGGGCCAATGCTATGTATGCAGGAGTAGGCAATTTTAGGGCTATAACACCTAGGTGTGCATTTTAAAGATCTTGACATGCATTTTTCTGAATTGTGGAAATAAGGACAATTTTGTTTTAAAAACATTATAATTTAGACATGGAGTCGTGGAACACGATCAAGGTCTTGTAAATAATTGAATGTAGAACTCAGATCATTTTTAGAACTTGATTTGGAATCTTAATTTGACCTCATAGTGCATTTTAGTGATGTTGGTGTGCATTTTATAGAAATGCCATGTTGTAGATCTGAACCTCTAAATCAAATAAACCTTAGCTAAGAGTTGAAGTGCATAGATTGAAGCAACAATTAACCCAAGAACAAGAGAAATATTAAGAATAACAAGAGAATATGAAAATCCTTAAGGCAAAATGGCTTGTTTATTATGGCCTTTACATAATATTACAATGGGTTCACTCAAGATTCACAAAACCCAAGGGTTGAGAAAGAACTAATAAACAACTCATGCACACAACCTGAAGGCTGGAAATATATAACTACATGCTACACATCAATAACTACTAACTAAAACAATTGTAAATGAGGAATTTTTCCTTTAAGGGACATGCATTGTTGATTTATTTGGACTGAGTTGAGCACTACTTAGTTGAAGGGTTCATCTTCATTGGGGAGTCTACCCTTGCTATCTACATTAATTCCCGCTAATTTGGTTTGAAAGTGTCCCGCTTTCCTCTCAATTTAAGAAATTTGATACCACATAAGAGAAAGATGCTACTTGTAAGTGATGGATATGAATCTAGCTACAAAATATGTGATGTGAAAGTACAAAATATGAGGGATATGTGCTGCTATGAAGATGGAGGAGGAATGAAGAGGCACTGCTTGAAACCTAAGAATGAATTGGTTGATATTAATAAAAAAGATAGAGTTGGTATGATTGTCATCCTCAAAATAAGTTTTGATCAAGCCAAAAATTTAGCATCTAACCCCCATTACTCATCACACCTCATTAGAGAAACCCTATAAATTGAAAAACATCCCACCATTTTTTATCGTGAAAATGGTTACAAACTCAACCGTTCTTGAAAACTTATCATCCACTATCTTTGTTCCTTGTAACCATACTAATATTTTCCTTTCTCCTAATTTCCTTTCTTCCCTTTAAATAATCATTTCACCTATTCAAAATGTCCACCTCATCGTCATTTCATCACAAAAGGGTTTTACTAGGTCAATTCTTCACAAGTATATAAATTATTATTGTTCAAATAGTTATAGACATACTTCAATAGTTGTATTTATTACTCTACTCACACATGTATTCTTATTAAATTCCATTCAAATTCAGTATATATATTTTTCCTAATATATTGATGCAATATTTGTTTTCTTAGGTGATCTTTTAGTGCCCTTGTACTGAGTGTTTTTTAAACAACATATTGAATTTATGACGTCAAAATTAATAGTGATCTTTATTACCAGGATTGGAAATGGAGAGGTTTACTTTGGAGCCCTGTTATACAAAGTTTGGGCTTCAAACCAAATTCAGAAGGTATCTATTATGTATTCCTATTGGATGGAAGAAATACATTACAAAGCTTATTCACCTCAAATTTGGGCTACTATTTCACATCATTTCAAGTGGAAACCAGATTCTTGGTTCAACTAAAAAAATTTAGCTATAAATATATCCAAAATAAGAAGTATGTATTCAACCTACCTACTTCACATCACTCAAATTTCCACATTCCATTCCAATTCACATGCATTGTCAATTTTCACATGCAACTCTATGTGACTAATTTCAGATCGGAAAATTTCTTCGTAGTGATCTAACAATAAAACCCTAGTTGTTATCACTGAACGAATTTATACTGAAATTATTGACTGAAAACATATGCAGTGGAAACACAAAGATTAGAGATGAATCATAAATACACACGAGACAATTTAATTTATGTAATCTTTTTATCATCATAAATCCTAAGGGTAAAACCATCCCTCCCAGCCAATACAACCTTGTCCTCCAAAGTCACCAAAACTGAGAACAACCTTATTCTCCAATATACAAATAAAAAAACCAAGCCTCACAATATTATGGAAATCTCCTCTACCTACAAATCTGTTGTAGACCACATGTATGACTTGTTGACATCACTTATCAGCCTATATGGATCTATACCTACCCAAAAAATTAGATATCTGATTCACCTTACTGGTAACCCACATATATGTTAGAAAGTAATAGATGTGCTCATTTAACCATAGACAATATAACAATATTGTCACCCAACCATAGGTCGAAGCCACCCCCGAGCACCTTAAACTTGATAGAGAATGATTTCAGAAGAAAACCAATGGCCAACCAAGGCTAATGCACCAAGCAAAGATAACCAATATTGATAAGAAAGTCCAACCATAACCCATAGAAATTTCAATCCTAAAACAAGAATACAGATTACAGAAGTTGTCGGTTGTAGCTACTCCCTAGATTTGCAGACTTTCCTAGTTTCTGTAGTGCACACTTCTTCACTACTGAAATTTCGAGCTGCGTGTACAAAATGAGGTCTAGCTACTTGTATTTATACTGTTTTTCCTGAGCTGTCTGGGCTGACTTTTCTAGAGGCTAAATACTTAATATTAATTATTTCCTTGAGTCAAATTGTCTTCTAGGGTTAAGTTTAATGGTTTAGGGTTTCGTCTTGCTTCCCAAAATATTCTATTATTGTCAAGGTTACACATGGAGGTAAATACCTCCTGTAACTACCATAATATCAAGACTCCCTCCTAGCTAGGGAGGTATTGAAGGAAATGGTCTTGAGCAAAAACATACCATTCAACTGGTAGCATCATCATAGTCGTACATGCTATATCATGATTAGATCACCAGGACTATTATCGCTATCATCTGATAGCATCAACTACATCATCTCTAGAAGCCATACTCCATATGAGTAATCATGCATGATCCTTTATAAGTCACTCTCTCCACAAAGTGATACAAGGACCATTCTTCTAATCTGGACATACGTCCTAGAAGAATGACTACCCAAACAGAGAAAAAAAAACTATTCCATGGCCTACAGAGACCATTCCTAAAGGAATGTCAATCTAGGATTATTTTCTAATGAAGTCATAGAGATCCGTCTCAACCTATATGCCTTATAAAATATCAACACAACTGATAGTCTACATGGTAATCAGAACAATGTCATTCAATAGAATACCATGGTGTCTATCCATAGTAGTACACAACTACAATCCAGAGGTACACTACCACATCAAGTAGCACACAACCACTTAGTCAGTGACACATAGTCACAACCAGTGGAACACATCCACCACAGTAGCATACATATACTATCGAGAGACATACAATCTTCATAGCAATCATATCATATGATATTAACCTGCATAGAAAAACAATATCATGATATAAAATGCGTCATCTAGGCCATTCTTCCACTCACATCTGTGAGATCTAGAAGAGCATGAGCCCTCAGAAAGTAAAACATCAGCCATCAACTATTTGGACTATTCTTCTCAAGCATAGAAGAATAATTGTCATGATTTCTGAGCCTAGACCATTCACCTAACTAGGCCATTCCTCCGACACTAAACAAAGTGCAACCTAGAGAGAATGAGTCTGCCCTAGAGAATGCATGTCCCTGATTGTTGAACCTGGACCATTTACCTAACTGGGTTAGTCCTCCGACACTAAACAAAGTGCAACCTGGAGAGAATGATTCTTCCCTAGGGAATGACTTTCTGGACCATTTCCTAAGGAAATGATTATCATGCACCAACCTCCCAAATGGACCATTCTTCGAAACTGCTCATAACCGTGAACTTTAAAAGAATGACTGCCCAGTGAGGTAGACCATTCTACTTGACCACTACTGAGGGTGACTATCAAGAATAAATATTGTCCTAGACCATTCCCCCACACTGGCCACAAGGGGAATCATTTTCTATGGTACATCAACAATCTATTGAACCATTTTCATTACAAAAAATGTCCATCTGATCTGGACCATTTTCCAAACTGGAAAATGCATGTCCATCAGAAATCTCAAACCACTTTCCAAACTGGAAAGGAATTGCTCATCTTGGACCATTTTTCAAACTAAAAAATGATTGTCCATAAATCAATAACACATCAGTGCTCCCTCCCAACCTGGGATTCATCTCTTCCCTTTTCAATAAGGAAGTCATCTCCATGAGCTCCAGCTTGTTTCTTGAGTACTGAAACTTTTTCAACTTGGACAGAGGATTTATCAAAATATCTGTTATTTTCTCATCTGTGGGGATATATTGGAGAACCACTTCTCTTTTCCATACCTCATCATGGAGAAGGTAATGCTTGATCTCAATGTACTTCAATATTTCTGGAGCATTGGTTTTCTCTGAAGGCTTCATATAGCTCTTGATCATTACAGTATATCATGGTTAGATTCAACTCTTTTTGTTTCTTGCTAGCTCACGACATCATGGTAAGGGTCAAACTAGAACATATCCAAGTGGCACATCTTCTGTCATCATGAGAGTTTGTCATGGATTTAGAAATCCATCATCCTAGACTTCTAAGTAACCATTCTTATACAATATCTCTGTTATAGAAAGTTTTCACCATGCTTCTGTTGTTTCACTAGAGGCTCTGCACCAAGTTGTCTTCTTCCATCTTCATACAAGAGTCTCTTTTTGGTATGCCTAAAAACCTTGAGGTTTCTCTACATACGCTTCTTTGTTCAATTACTCTATTGAGGAGAACAATACTTACATTCATCTAATGTAAAATCCAACCCATGGATATTGCAGGAGATATAATGGCTCAGGTAGAGGTATGTCTGGTTACTGGAACAAGCTATCATCATAGTCTTCTCCCTCCATATGGGAGAACCTTTAGTTCTAGATCTCGCAATGCTTCCATTCATAAGTCTTCCATACACTATTCTTCATCACAACTTCCATTTCTTTTCCTTGATTTCTTCTAGTGGGTTCAGACCAAGATGGTAGTCTTGTGATTCTTGATATAATGATTGGTTGTTCTAGCTTTACTTTCTCTCTTGGAATCTTCATGTTCTTCCTCATGTTTCTCTTTAGACCTTGGGTCCATGGAGTTTTCTATAGATTCCTGCCCTAAAGATTCCAACTTCTTCCTTTCATCATAGGATCATGGATGTGGATGGACAACCAGGGATACTTTAAGGCTTCTTTTTGAAGAAGACTTCTTCTAAATTCAAACTGAACACGTGTTGCTTTTCATGGCTGCTACAATTGATGGGAACATGAATAGATACTTCATAATCCTTGCTTCATGCATGAATGCATGCTCTTCTTTTGGAATTATATAATCAGAGCCCTCCAACTAAGAGAGTCCACACTTCTGTCTGCATCCTTATTTCCTTCTGCAACATGTCACAAGTATTTTTCTAATTTCCTCTTGATTGTTGACTTCTTTCTGTTTTTACTTCTTCCAGGTTTCTCCAAGTTTGATTCTGATTTTGTCTTATCTTGTAGTTGTTACTTATGTTAATAGCTTCCACATGAATTGTTACCCAGGGTTGTCGGTGTACTTCATCTTTCATGTGTATTTCTTGACTTGAATTCATTGTGATAGCAATCCTTATCTTGTTATTCTTCCACAGGTATTGTTTCTCTTTGAACATTTTATCTTCTAAGAAATATATATGCAAGATATGTACAGAAATTATGTAAACATGGTATGTATAAGAATTATGAAGAATATTTTTACCTTGTCTTAGAAGAAGAAGTTTGTTTTATCTTGCTTGACCTTCTTTGAGGGTTCCTTTTCTTCAACAACTAATGCTTCATGTGTTTCCTTCCTTTTCTTTAACTCGGGACAATGATTCTTGTAGTGACCATATTTTCGATAGTTGAAGCATTGTATTTTTGACATATCTTTCTCTTGATTTGATTTCTTCCTTGAGACAAACTTCTTTTTATTTTTGAAATTCTTGAACCTTGTTGTGAAAGCTTGATCATCGTATTTATTTTGGGGTTTTTCTTTTGCACTAATACTTGATTCTTATTGTGCACAACAAGTCCAAAGTTCTTCAAATGTGGGATACTCCTTTCTTGTGTTCATGCTTGTGACAAATGCATCCCATGTCTTGGGAAGGCCATTGAGTACTATATTTACTAGTTCCTTCTCTGAAAGGATTTATTCAATAGCTTGTAGTTGATCTCTTAACTGAGAGATTCTCACAAGGTATGATTTTATGTTTTCATCATCATTCATTTTCATGTCACGTAGTTCATTCTTCAGACTCATTACTTGTCCAATGTTTCTGACTGAGAAGAGGTTTGTTAGGGCATCATACATCTTCTTAGATGAGTCAATATGGGATATGTAGGGTATCAAGTGTTCTTTTATAGAGTCCACTATGATACTCATGGAATTAATGTCATTGTATTTGAACTTCTCCATAACTGTAATGTTCCGAGGTTCCTTCTCTTTTCCTTCTTCGAACTGTGGTTCCACGATCTTTCCTTTCATGATATCCAACACTTTATTCTTGGCAAGGATGAGGTCAATATTTGTCTTCCATGCTCTGAAGTTATAAGCTCCTTCTAACTTGTTTTCTGACTTCATAGAGTAAGTCATAATTTTTTTGACTTGGTCAACCCTTGATTTTGACCAAAAACTCAAACTTGACGTCTTAGCTTGCCGAGAGTACCACGAGATGTGCTAGGATAGGGAACACTAGGATATCCATAAATTAGGTCAATATCTTCACTTAAGGTGCCTCAATAAGAGGGTTAGGGTTTCACAGCTGCAACAAAAACTAGTTGCAACTGCAACTGTAACTGAGCAAACCCTCCCATTCTATCTTCCAACGGTTAGACTATCTGAAGATAGTTTGGGCCCATAACCTATTAGAAAGTAATAGATGTGCTCATTTAACCATAGATAATATAACAATATTGTCACCCAACCATAGGCCTAAGCCACCCCCGAGCACCTTAACCTTGACAGAGAATGATTCCTAAAGAAAATCAATGGCCAACGAAGGCTAATGCACCAAGCAAAGTTAACCAAGAATGATCAGAAAGTCCAACCATAACCAATAGAAATTCCGAGCCTAAACTAGGAATACAGATTGCAGTAGTTGTCGGTTGCAGCTACTCCCCAGACTTGCGCACTTGCCCAGTTTCTACAGTGTGCACTTCTTCACTGCTGAAATTTCGAGCTCTGTGTACAAAATGAGGTCTGGCTACTTGTATTTATACTATTTTTCCTGAGCTGTCTGGGCCGACTTCTCATTTTAGAGGCTAAATACTTAATATTAATTATTTCCTTGAGCCAACTTGTATTTTAGGGTTAATTTTAATGCTTTAGGGTTTCTTCTTGCTATAATATTCTATTCTCGTCAGGGTTACATGTGGAGGTAAATACCTCCTGCAACTACCATAATATCAATAATATATACGTTGTTTTCTACACTCCAAATTGTGTATACCCTATACACTATTTGTCCTTCTATAACCCATGTATATACATGCTTCGTCCTCCTGCAAACCGCGTATGGTACGAAAAATTCGCTCCACACTTGTGAACTTCTTCGCTCCTTTCTTCATGGCCATAGTCGCCACCTTGTATAATTTCCCCTTGTTGAGATCACCAATCCTCCTAGAACAAGTGAATACTCACTTATGCTAGCTCCATCATGTCTCCACACACTCTACATGATGTGTCATGTCACAATGACCTCTCTCTTTTATATACAATCCTTAGGGGTCACCATAGGAGCCCCTCCACAAGTAAACATCAAATTAGACTTTCCTTGTGGGTGTGAAGCCCCAACACAATCCCACAAATCCCATCACCAAACCCATGAATTCCCCACTCTATCCAAGGGGGTTTTCACTAAATTGAAAGTGTGATGTGGTTCCCATGACGATTCCCGCATTTCCAACACCTAGGGTCATGTGAGAATACCTTTCCAAAGCTACAAAAATCAACACTCCCTCTTAGCGAGGAAGGTATTCTCACCACACTCCACAAGTAGGAATGCCTTTCGATGATACCAAAGCATCAACACTCCCTCTTAGCAAGGGAGGCATTCAATCCTCCATCATCACCTAGAAGTAGCTATGTCTCTCATACTACATCCTCTACCACAATATCTTTCCCATCTTCCTGATTGGTTGCTCCCTCTATCATCGAAGAAAATCTTGCTCTCCATTCCTCCTGATTGGTTGTATCCTCAGTCATTGAAGAAAATCTTATTGTATGACATGTTCCCATCCTGGAGGACACCATGCTCCTAGAAGCCTCCTTCTCCTAAACCTCCTGTCTAGCCTCCTCAACCCATGACACCTGCTTGAAAATCTTGGAATATGCCTCTCTCCCATATGGACATGAAGGTTGGCTCCCATTGAGTGACTGAATCTCCCTCTGAGCCTTCTAACTCCCTCTGAAGTTAAACTCCCTATGAATCCACTAACTCCCTCTGAAGTCATACACACTCTAAGTCTACAAAACCTCTGGATCTACTTTCTCCTTGTCCATTGTCACTCTGTTGAAGTCTAATATCCTCTAAACTATCCTAGGAGGTTTCTCCTCCCTACTATATCCTAAGGGTTGACTCCCTATGAACTATGGATGCTTTCGACCCAACACTATTGGTGGAGCTATCTGCCTCACCACTGGTGGAGCTACCTGCTCCTCCTCATCTGTCTCTCTGCTCCTTCTTTCCACAACACACATAGGATGGTTCCTCAACCTATATATGTTTCCCTCCCTAACTCAAAGAATCCATTGATATTATGGTAGTTGCGAGAGGTATTAACCTCCATGTGTAACCCTGACAAGAATAAAATATTCCGGGAAGAAAGAAGAAACCCTAAAGAATTGAACATAACCCTAAAAGACAAGTCAGCTAAAGAAAATAATTAATATTGAGTCTTTATTCTCCAGAAAGAAAATTCGGCATAGACAACTAAGAAAGAGAAGTATAAATACAAGATTCCAGATCTCATTTGGACACACACAGCTTGCAACTGCAGAAATTTAGTAAGTGCGCAAGTTTGGAGAGTAGTTGCAGTTGCAACTACTGCAACTTGTATTTTTAGTTTTAGGCTTGGAATTTCTCTTGGTTATGGTTTGGAATTTCTACTTGGTACACTAGCTCTAGAGAGTGGTACGCTACCTTGGTTGGCTATTGGGTCTAGGGTTTTCTTCCATAATTATTCTCTCTGTCAAGGTTAAGGTGATTGGGGGTGGCTTCAGCCTATGGTTGGGTGATAATATTTCTATATTGTCTATGGTAAAATGAGCACATCTATTTTTCTAACAGGTTATGGGCCCACACTATATTTGGACAGTCTAACTTCTGGAAGATAGATTGGGAGGATTTGATCAGATACAGTTGCAGTCAAAGTTTTGTTGCAGCAACAAAACCCTAACCCTCTTGTTAAGGCACCTTAAGTGAAGTGATTGACCTAATTTTTGGATATCCTAATGCACCCTAGCCTAGCGCACCTCCTGGTACTTTCAACAAGATAAGACATCAAGTTTGAGTTTTTTGTCAAAGTCAAAGGTTGACCAAGTCAAAGCAGTTACGACTTACTCTATGAAGTCAGAAAACAAATTAGAAGGGGATTCTAACTTCATAGCATGGAAGAAAAGGATTGATCTCATCCTTGCCAAGAATAAAGTGTTGGATATCGTGAAAGGAAATATCGTGGAACCACAATTTGAAGAAGGAAAAGAGAAGGAACCTCAGAACGTTGCATTTATGGAGAAGTTCAAGGACAATGACATCAATTCCATGAGTATCATAATGGACTCTATAAAAGACCACTTGATACCCTACATCTCTCATATTGACTCATCTAAGAAGATGTACGATGCTCTAACTAACCTCTTCTCAGTTAGAAACATTAGACAAGTAATGGAAAATTTGGAGCGCTCTCTGGGAAGAATTTGCTAAGGCTGCGCAAAACCTAGCTATGAATCCTTGGGCCGCCCATGGCCGGCCTTGGAGGTGGGGAGGCTCATGCCCCTCCTTCTCCTAGCTCGGCCTTTAATAAAATATTGATCACCCATGGAAAGAATCTTCCCACTGCTGCTCCACCCAACTTCGTCAAACGTATGGAGTCGATCCCTGAAATCGACCTTCCTCCGAAAAACCCCATGCGAGTATCAGTGTCCTTGTCAGAGCATGGGCTGGTTGGCCAGTTCATGGGGCTGTGGCCCTCCGTCAAGACCACAGATAACTGGATTCAAAGGAACTGGTGACCTTTAATACAAAATAGCGTTACTTGTTATGTGGTGGGAAGAGGCTATTACATCTTTGAATTCATCTTGGAAGCAGATCGAGACCTGATCTTCAAAAACAAACCCTATTTCATGGGAACCCAAGGGCTCTATCTGAATCGATCGAACCCTAGCTTTGACCCGGAGTCAGAAGTCCCAAAGGAAGTACCAGTGTGGGTCAGACTCCCAAACCTGCCAATACACTGCTAGAACACCTCCTCGCTCCAAGCAATAGATAACGGACTTGGACATTACATCGATAGAGCAGATCCAAAGGACCAATATTCATGTGCCCACATTTATGTGGAAGTAAACCTTGAGATTGGCTTCCCAGAGGAGATCAAGTTAAAGGTAAGAGATTGGCAACATTACCAAAAGTTGGACTATGAACATCTGTCATTCAAATGCAGGGGATGCCATGAATATGGCCATTTTCAGAGGAACTACCCAAAGGATCTTAACAAGGATAGAGAAACAAGCAAAGGTTGGCAACAGGCAAGTAGAGGGAGACCCCCCTCAAAGGTAAAGGGCCAAAGACCTAAAAAGACGGCCCAGGCACATCCAGAGGAGCAAGGAACCAATGTAGAAATAGGAAATAGTGGTATGAGGACTGACTTAGAAAAGGGGATGGATGCAACAGAGAAAGAGCCAATGCCAAACCCCGAAGTGGATCCGGAGCCAAGGTACCCTACCTCAGACCCAACATAAATCCCAATGCAAGAGAGGGCGAGGGAACAAGATCCAAAAACAAAAGAACAAAAAAAAGATCCAGAGGTGGAGGAAGGCAAGGTCTTCTCAGATAGAAGCACCGACATCACTCCAAAAAAAACAAGCAGAGGCATGAAAACCAAAAAAGTGAAAAGAGAAAAGGAGTCCTACAAAGACATCCTGAATGGATCGCAGCCAACCATTAAACAATTGATCAGTGTCAGACAAACCAGGAAAAAATCTAGGCCCCCCCAAGGAGGCCTCAACTCCCCCTCAGGTATCCAATGAAGCTAGCCTCTTGGAATTGCAGGGGGTTTGGCAGTAAGATGAAAGAAGAAGTGCTAAAAGAAATCATCAAAACCTCAAAGGCTGAGATCCTGCTAATCCAAGAAACTAAGATGGATGGACAAGAATTCATTAGAAAATAAAATGCTAGATGGAACGTTAGCAAAGGAATCACTGAAAGCACAAGAGGCACCTCGGGCAGACTGGGCACACTTTGGAACTCAAATAAATATGAACTTATCAATCACGAAACATGAAAACACTAGATCTTCACTAACCTTCTCCACCTTGGAACAGGTTGTCAGGTAAGCCTTTTCAACCTTTATGTACCTGCTCTTCTATAAATAAGAAAATATGTTGGGAAACCTTAAGGGACTTCCTGCAGTAAAGTGATCTGGAAAACGTCATCCTTGGGGGGGAACTCAATCTAACCCTTGCCGCGACTGAGAAAAAAGGAGGCTCAATCCTACGAGATCCGGCAAGGGAATGGGTAGAGGAATTAATGTCTTCCTAGAAATTGGAGGATATAAATCCAGCTAAAGGGAAATACACATGGACCAATAAAAGGGTGGGACTGGGGCATATTGCAACGAGGCTAGATAGACTCCTAGCCCAAAGCTCTTTCTTAATGTTGGGACTCAATCTTTCTTTTTCCATTCTCCCGCACTGTGTTTCAGACCACAATCCAATCACCCTGGATTTGTCCTTTGAAACTAACCTGGGCCCGATCCCCTTCCGATTCAACCCAAAATGGATCCAGGAGGCAAGCTACCCAACCTTGATCGCCAGAATCTAGAATGGAGCAGTGAAAGGTTCCCCCTTCTTTGTTTGGGAAGAAAAGCTAAGAAGACTAAAGGTGGCTTTATAACTTTGGGCCAAAACCCTCTCTAGTCCAACAACTAACCAACAAGAAGCACAAAGGCAGCTTGAAACTCATCAGTCTGGAATGGAAGACTCCAAAATCACCCAAGAAAGCTTGCAACAAGAGGTAGAGATGCAAAAAAATTGGCACAAAGCTTGCAGAGAAGAAGAAAAGTATTGGCATAAAAAATCTAGGTGTCTCTGGCTAGAAGCAGGGGACAAGAATACAAAGTTTTTCCATAAGAAAGCAGAGGCCTGGAAGAAGTTCAAAAAGGTAACGAAAATCCACACTCAGGGATAGACTATAATGGATTTTGAAGGCATCAAATCGGAAGCTATGCAAACTTTTGAATCTCTCTACACAGAAACTCAGGACGCGACCATCGATCCTACTTCTTACCCTTTGAACCTGCTCTAGAATTGTGTCCATGAGGACATCAACAACAAGTTAACCAAAGAAGTGGATCAACAAGAAATTAAATAGGCCTTAGATCAGTTGCATCTAGACAAATCCCCTAGCCCTAATGGCTTCACGACCAGGTTCTTCCATAACAGTTGGGACATCATTAAATCAGACCTCACCAAGCTCATCAAGAAATCCCAGTCCTGCGTCAGAATTGGAGGTGGAACTAACTCTTCCTTCCTAGCACGGATCCTGAAAGAAAGAGGAGTGACTAGCTTTGACAGGTTTCATCCTATCTCCCTATGCAATACTAGTTACAAAATCCTTTCCAAAATTATAGCAAATAGATTAAAGAATACGCTCCCTGCAATCATCCTGGAAAATCAAGGAGGCTTCATTAAAGGCAGGCATATAACAGATAACATCATTATGGTTCAAGAGGCTTTGCACTCGAGTATCAGACAGAAGGACAAAGGTATGATAGTCAAGATCGACTTAGCAAATGTGTTTGATAGGGTAAGACATAATTTTCTATTCCAGGTAATGGGGAAGTTAGGCTTCACACCCCCTTTCATAAATTGGATCAAAGCTTGTATCGCCTCTCCCTGGATAGCCCCTTTAGTTAATGGAAGAGCCACTAAATTCTTTCAAGCCTCCAGAGGCCTAAGACAAGGATGCCCCCTCTCCCCCCTCCTCTACGCCATCCAAGCTTCCGTTCTAAGCTCTCAACTCGATTATGGCCAAATGTATCACAACCTTTCCAATCTCTGTATTGCAAATGGAGTAAAGGATATCAACCATGCCCAGTTTAGATGATACGTTTCTCCTCAGGGGTGCCAGTACAGTAATAGCCAAGAAATTCAAAAAGGAGTTGGATACCTACACAGAGATTTCAGGCAGTTTGATCAGTTTGAATAAAAGTAAAATATATGGTTGGAACATCACCCCAAGGGAGATTCTTGAAATCTCAAGAGTCCTGGGAATGGAAGGCTGGACCAGTTGGGATGAGTTCAAGTATTTGGGATTCCCTATCTTCAAGTCCACCCCTAGAGCCTCGCACTAGAATCAATTGATAGAAAGGATCAAAAATAGAATTAACTCCTGGGGAGCCAATTGGTTGAACATAGGAGGCAAAGTAGTTCTTATCAAAGCAATTATGGCCAGCATTTCAATCTACCAAAGCTCCCTTCTTCTAGCCCCAAGCACATTTATCCAAAAGATAGAAATGACAATCAGGTGCTTTTTGTGGGAGGGAGGAAAGCAAATGGGAAGGAAGCTACATCTTATAAGCTGGGGGAAAATCTCCAAGCCTTATCTAGAAGGTGGCCTCCAGTTCAAAAATCTCCAAACTCAAAACTTAGTGTTGGGGGAAAAGATCTTATGGAACACAATTACAGGGAAACCCACTTGGTGCAAAAGAGCCCTTTGGAAGAAATATTTTCGAGGGCCAAGGAAAAAATGTCTAGAAAAACCAGCCAAAGTGGAGAAAGGTTCCCTTATCTTCACCCTTTGCCAAAAAGCAATGCAGCCTTTCCGCTCCCAAATCACTTGGATTCCAGGAAATGGGAAAGATATCAACATTTGGGATGACTCTGTCCTGGGAGAGACTCCTCTCTCAGCATAGCAAGATCTAAGGCGAATTAGGGACTGGATGCAAAATCAAAACCTTTACAATCTGTGGGACATTTCGTACTGGGGGAATGACGAGAATCACTCCTGGTTAAGTTGGAAAATTACAAACCTTCCACGAGAACTAGAAGAAGAATGGGCCACTCTAAAGAGAATGTTGCAAGGGAAATCCCCTCTACAGGAAAAGAAAAAAGACAGGAGAGGTTGGGGCCACCGAGATGAACCTTACACCACGGCAGCAGGGTACACCCACTTCGCCTCAATCCCCCATGTTCCCCCTAACTCGGAGATTTGGAAAGATGTTTGGATTCTGAACTCTATTCCGAATATAGACATGTTCTTCTGGACAATGGCACATAGGGGAGCTCTTTTAGGGGAAAATATAAAACGACGAGGGTGGGAAGGGCCCTCCAGATGCCCACTCTACTGCCAGAATGAATAATTGACAAGCCATCTACTGATGGACTTCCCTTACACCAAAGAGGTTTGGAAGACTACCCTGGGTCTTGGAGCGCAATCCCCTCCTATTTCGAAGGAAACTCACTCGATGTTTTCGGACTGGCTTTCCCTCTATCCATTCCAGATAGCCAAATAAGGGCATCTATTAGCTCTTTGGAAATCGATCCCAAAATTTATCCTCTCGAAGATCTGGAATGAAAGGAACAATCAGATTTTTAGAGAGACAAAGAGGACCCTGGCATAGGTAGCCTCAAGGATTAAGGCTTTCTTCAGCGAGAGTGCACCTCACTTCGTCAAGACTACAAATATGAAACCTCTAGACAGGGATGAAGAAGATTGGTTGAGGCACCTGGGCATCAAAAATCCACTGTCTCCATGTCCTCTATTTTCTCCCACTTGCAGTTGGGAGCTCAGGATGGGGAAGCAAGATTTGGAGGAGTGGAAACTTTCTAAGAACTCCACCTTTCTCTCCTTTGATGGTGCCTCCAAAGGGAACCTGGGGGTGGCTGGTGGAGGAGGGATCATTTCAAATTCTGATGGTACTACCATCCTCCGATTTGCCTGGGGAATTGGGGTCGAATCCAATAACAGGGCAGAATCCCTTGCCCTCTGGAAAGGACTTAACCAAGCCTTAATCCTCAATGTCTGAGACCTAGTGGTGCAAGGGGAATCTAGAGTTATTATCCAAGCCTTAAATCAACGTACCATTCTGAAAAATGCCCAACTCCAGCACTCGCTAGACAAAATCAAACTACTCCTGGGGCAGTTTCAATCTATTCAAGTCTTCCATGTCCTTCGTGGGAACAATTCTCAAGCCGATGAAGAGACCAACTTGGGAGCATGTATGGAAAAGGGAAGTTTTCTCCTCAACGGAGTTATGGTCAGCTGGGAAATCCCGTAATCCCTCAAATCGAAATGACTCTGCAAGTGGTCACTTGGACAAGAAAATCTACAGGAGAAAAGACAGATACGTATCATCCAGAAGGCACGAGCTTCATGTGCAAGGAGGATGACATCATTTGGTCGTTGAATAGCACGTGCCCTCCCATAACTCAAGGGAATAGTGATTTATCTCATGCAGAAAGGAAGAGGAAGAGCAGTGCAAGAGAAGTGGCACTCAAGAAGGAGGCAAAGAAAGGGCAAAGAGAAAAGAAGCAAGGAGAATCGAAATAGCAGAAGCTTCCCAACAGAGATGGCCAATGGTTTCAAGCTCGGGTAATAAGCCAGCAGTGGAGGATTGAATTTCGACACTTGAAGAAAATATGCTAAAGCTCTGGGGCATGCTGAACAACTTGGACGATTTTCTTCAGAACTTAAATGGAGAGGCAGGAAGAAGGATGGAAGTGATCGAGCTTGACATAATACACACCAGATCAGGGTTGTGTGAGGAACTGGGGAAGTTGAAGAAGGAGCTGAAAGACCCGCAGTAAGAAATTGAAGAGAGGGTTAGTAGTCTGGAGCAGCAGATGGAACATTTGAACAAGGATTGGATGCTGGAAAGAGACCATGCCAAGAAGAAAGGCCCGGAGTAACCAAAAAACAACTCCAGTTTGATTCAAATACTGCGTATTGGCATTTTGCTTGAGCCACGCAAGGCATTTAAGTGTGTTGTTGAACTCTTTTAACTCTAGTATTCCCAGCATGTTGTAGTGTAAAAGTTTTGTAAGGCAATCTAGCCTAGTCTTGTAAGAGAAAGACCTTTGTAACCAAACCAGTGGCTCGCCACTGTTTATCTAATACAAGCTCCATTAACCGTTTTTGTTAAAATAAAACATTAGACAAGTAATGAGTCTGAAGAATGAGCTCTGTGACATGAAAATGAATGATGATGACATCATAACATCATACTTTGTAAGAATCTCTCAGTTAAGAGATCAACTAAAATCTATTAAAGAAATCATTTTAGAAAAGGAACTGGTAAATATAGTACTCAATGGCCTTCCCAAGGTATGGGATGTATTTGTCGCAAGCATGAACACAAGAAAGGAGTATCCCATATTTGAAGAATTTTGGAATCATTGTGCATGAGAAGAATCAAGGATTAATGCAAAAGAGAAATCCCAAATTAAATACGAAGATCAAGCCTTCACAACAAAGTTCAAGAATTTCAGGAATAAGAATAAGTTTGGCTTGAAGAAGAAACCAAATCAAGAAAAATATATTTCAAAGATACAATGCTTCAACTATCGAAAATATGGTCACTACAAGAACCATTGTCCTGAGTTAAAGAAAAGGAAGGAAACAAACAAAGCATCATTTGTCGAAGAAAGGGAACCCTCAAAGAAGTCCAAGAAGGATAAAACAAACTTCTTCTTCTAAGTCAAGGTAACAATATTATTCAAAGTTCTTGTACATACAATGTTTACATAGTTCCTGTACATATCTTGTATATCTATTTATTAGAAGATAAGATGTTCAAGTGAAACAATACCTATAAAAGAATAACAAGATAAGCATTGTTATAATGATGACTACAAGTAAAGCAATACACATGAAAATATGAAGTACGTTGACAATATTTGGTAATAAGTCCTGTGGAAGCTATTATATAAGTAATAACTTCCAGATAAGCCAAAATCAGAATCAAACCTGAAGAGACCCAGAAGAAGTCAAAACAAAAAGAAGTCAACAATCAAGAGGAAACTAGAAAAAGACTTGTGACACTTTTCAGAAGACAATAAGGATGCAAACAAAAGCACGGACTCTCTTAGATGGAGAGAGTTGATTACAGAATTCCAAAAGAAGAGCATGCATTCATGCATAAAACAAGGATTAGGAGGGAGCTAATCCTAAATGATATGATCCATTGAATATTACAAAGTATCTGTCCATGTTCCCATTGAAATTAGTAGCCATGATAAACATCATGTGTTCAGTTTAACTCTAGAAGAAGTCTTCTTCGGAAAGAAGACTTAAAGTATCTTTGGTTGTCCATATACATCCATGATCATATGATGAAAGGAAGAAGTCAGAATCTTCAGGGCATGGAATCTATAGAAGACTCCATAGACCCAAAAGCTAAAGAGGAACATGAGGAAGAACATGAAGATTCCAAGAAAGAAAGAAAAGCCAGAACAACCAGTTATTATATCGAGAATCATAAGACTACCAGCTTGGTTTGAACCCACTAGAAGAAATCAAGCAGAATAAATGGAAGTTATGATAAAGAACAATGTATGTAAGAAAATGTGAAAAAGAATTATGAATGGAAGCATTGTGAGATTCAAAGGTTCTTCCAAAAGGAGGGAGAAAAACTATAACGACATCTCACCAGTGTGCATGGATTGGGATTTACATGTAAAATATTATTCTTCCCAATAAAGCAAGTGAGAAAGAAGCTTATATCAAGAAGAGACCCATGTATGAAGATATAATAAGACCTTGTATGGATTCAAACAACTTGACACAAAGTATCTCATATACAACAAAAGTGTGGTAAAAACCTTCTATAATAGAGATAGTGTATCCGGATAGTTACTCAGGAGTCTGGGATGATGGATTGCTAATCCATGACAAACTCTCATGATGACAGAAGAAGTGCTACTTGGATATGTTTCAGTTTGATCTTTTCCACGATGTCATGAGCTAACAAGAAATAGAAGTGTTGAATTCGACCATGACATATTATAATGATCAGAGCTATATAAAGCCTTTAGATAAAACCAGTGTTCCATGACAGACCAAAATACATTTGAGATCAAGCATTATATTCTCTATGATGAAGTCCAAAAAAAAGAAGTGGTTCTCCAATATATCTCCATAGATGAGAAGATAGCAGATATTTTGGTAAAGGCTCTGTCCAAGATGAAAAGGTTTGCATACTTAAGAAACAAGTTGGGGATCGTGGAGATGACTTCCTTATTGAAAAAGGAAGAGATTACTCCCAGGGTGGGAGGGAGCACTAATATGCTATCGATTCATGGACAACCATTTTCTAGTTCAGAAAATGGTCCGGGATGGACAGTTCCTTTCCATTTCAGAAAGTGGTTCGATATTTATGACGGACCGTCATTTTCCAGTTCGAAAAATGGTCTAGATCGGATAGTCATTTTCGTAATGAAAATAGTTCGATAGATTGTTGATGTACCATAGACAATGATTCCCCTTGTGTCGAGTGTGGGGTAATGGTCTAGGATAGTCATTCTACTTTGCAATCACTCTAAGTAGTGGTCAAGTAGAATGGTTTGCCTCGTCGGGCAGTCATTCTTTCAAAGTTCACAGTTGTGAGCAATTTTGAAGAATGTTTTGTTTTGGAGTTGGTGCAGGACATTCATTTCCTTAGGAAATGGTTTGGACAGTCATTCCCTAGGGAAGAATCATTCTCTCCAAGTTTCCCTATGATTAGTGTCAGAGGAATGGCCCAGTTAGGTGAATGGTCTAGGTTCAGCAATCAGGGACATGCATTCCTTAGGGAAGACTCATTCTCTCCAGGTTGCACTATGATTAGTGTCGGAGGAATGGCCCAATTAGGTGAATGGTCCAGGCTCAGAAATCAGGGAAATTTATTCTTCTATGCTTGAGAAGAATAGTCCAAATATCCCATGGCTGATCTTTTAATTTCTGAGGGAAAATGCTCTTTCAAATATCATTGGTGTGAGTGGAAGAATGACCCATATGACTCAGTTTGTATCATGATATTGTTATGCAGGTTGATATCAGATGATATGATTACTGTGGAGATTGTCTGTCTTTGGACAATAGTTGTATGCCATTGTGGTGGATGAATTCCACTAGTTGTAACTATGTGTCACTGGTTAAGTAGCCATGTGCTACTTGGTGTGGTTGTGTACCAATGGATAGTAGTTGTGTACTACTATGGATAGACACAATTGTGTTCTATTAAATGGCATTGTTATGATTTCCATGAAGACTATCAATAGTGTTGGAAATGATTACCAGCTAGATTGATAGTCAGTGTGCTAGTGGACAGACATTCTCCAGGTGGAAAATGGTCCAGAAAAATTATTCTTCTAGGATGTATGTCTCGATTAGAATAATAATCCTTGTATCCAATGGCGTGGCTTCCAACATCTGTCGGAACAATTATTCTTCTAGGAAATATGTATGGATTAGAAGAATGGATATTGTATCAGTCTATGGAGTGATAGACTTATTCAACATCATTCCTAATTACTCATATGGAGTATGGATTCGAGAGATGATGCAGTTGCTGCTATGAGATGATACTGATAGTGATGATGGTGCTCGTGATTTAATCATGAGATAGCATGTGCGGCTATGATCATGCTACCAGTTGAATGGTTTGTTTGTGTTCAAGACCATTAACTTTAATACCTCCCTAGCTGGGAGGGAGTGTTGATATTATGGTAGTTGCAGGAGGTATTAACCTCCACATGTAATCCTGACAATAATACAATATTCTAGGAAGCAAGAAGAAACCCTAAAACATTGGACATAACCCTAGAAGATAACTCGGCTAAAGAAAACAATTAATATCGAGTCTTTAGCCTCTAGAAAGACAATTCGGCCCAGACATATAAGAAAGAGCAGTATAAATACAGGATTCCAAAGCTCATTTGGACACACACATCTCGCAACTGCAGAAATTTAGTAAGTGCGCAAGTTTGGAGAGTAGTTGCAATTGCAACTACTACAACTTGTATTTTTGGTTTTATGCTTGGACTTTCTCTTGGTTGTGGTTTGGAATTTTTGCTTGGTATGCTAGCTCTGGAGAGTGGTACGCTACCTTGGTTGGATATTGGGTCTAGGGTTTGCTTCCTTAATTATTCTCACTGTCAAGGTTAAGGTGCTCGCGGGTGGCTTTGGCCTATGGTTGGGTGAAAATATTTCTATATTGTCTATGGTAAAATGAGCCCATCTATTTTTCTAACAGAATCATCGTTGATATGAAGCTAGAACATTTGGGCACAAACAACACCTATCCATCCATATTGTTGGTCCTAAATTCTGCCCTTGATTGCTAAAGGGAAAAGCTAGGCCACCTATCAGTTTAGAATGATTGTTTCTTTAAATTTGGTCAAGAGGCTATTCTATCAAGACAATGACAAGGTTGGGTTAGCAGAATGATATGGATGAGGGCCCTCCTTGGCTGATGGCACACTAAAGACAGACCAGTGAAATCATAGAAGACAGAGAAAAACAACAAACTACCCAATGAATAATCTGTTGTAAGAAGTTCAATACTCAAAATAATATTTCAAGACATCAAACATGTATCAAAACACAGTAACTCCCATAGGTTGCAAAGACGAATTTTCACTAAAGCATTAGTTGTTTGACAGGTTGCATATCAATAAGAATAAGTCACACAATAGCTGAAAGGAAATGAAAGCACATTACACAAATAAAAAAATTATTCAAGATAAGAATAAAGACACATAAGAAGTTGAATGAATAATCGTCATCAAGAATATGTTCACCGGGTAGAAAGATTTAACCCACGCTTAAAATGATCCCAACAAGTCTGTTGTATTGCTATTCTTTCCTAAAAAATATGACCTTTACAATATCCAAAACTAACTATTTAAAGAAAAGTTGCAGATGTCCTCATCCTCAGGGGATTGAGAACTAAATTAAGCTAACTATTTGTAAACAAATTATTAAATTCCCTAAGATGTTGAATTCAATCGGAAAGAGTGGTTCTTATCTCAGACAAAAGGCCACTCTTACATCTAATCTAGGAAAATGCTAGACTTAATCAAAATAAAACTACTGTTGTCTCTTAAACAGAACTGATGCATGTTGAAGGAACTGAATGGCCGAAAATGGGCCTTGGAGTGACAGAGTAGAGCTATGTTGTCAAGCGATGGCATGTCTGCGAGCTATTGGAGGCTATTAGAGATAGTCGAATGTGTGAGCAGAGCTTGTTGAAGTGCACCTGAGACTAACTTGCGTCGACCTGTGACAGAGACAGACTCTCTTTCTGTGTCTGAGATTTCACAAGCTAAGCACAGTCTGAGTCGACTGTACTCGACTCTTCCCCTCACGTTTATTGTGATGACTGGTCGTGAATAGGAAGACGAGGAGGTAGGTGTCCAATGGGAAGATGGGATGAGCGGACATGGGGGTATATGACGTGTGAAGACTGATGTCACAAGGTGAGAGGAGGTGTGAATACGATGGAGGTATCTAGAGCATGGAGCTGGTAGCACAGAATGAAGAATACAGGTGGTGTGAGTGGAGGACAAGTGTCAGGTGGTGAGAGGAGTGAGAGTAGCGAGTGGGATGAGGGGAGATGACATGTGAGGTGAGGCGGTGAGCTGACATCATTCAAGCACGTGATTGCGGGAGATGTTGAGGGTGGTTTGGATTCAGACGACCTTTGGGCCCGTAATTCACCAGAATATGCCATGTACCCTTCCAACAAAACCATGGTTTAAATTGCGGGACCTCTCTGGAAAATTAACGTTCGGGCAGTTCAGGTCTCCGCAATGAACTATAGTCATCGATAGGATTACGATCCGATATCTGGGTGACATTTACCTACTGCAAGGATCGACAATTCTCGTTGACTTGGGATCAATGGTCCATATTCACTTCAGACTCTCGGGCTTTGGGTGTTTTGAATGTGAAACATGAAACATATCCCAGAGGAAAATCTCTGAAGTGAGCGATCTATTGCCACACGTCCTGATTGATGAATGGTCCATATTCTCTTCAGAGATCCGGGCTTCGGGAGTTTCAAATGCTAAGCGTGAAAATCTCCCAGAGGAAAATCACCGAAGTAACGTGGCGACCTGATGTCATATGATATCACAGATGCTGAGGTGTCTAGGAAAAAAAGGTGACACATGTCATGTGGAAATGGGTGAATGTCATAACCAAATGAATGAGAATAAGTTCCACGTGTCATGACTGATGGCTACCATGTGTTCCGAGACTTTTGGCTTTCGGCTCTCCGGGCTTCAGGACTTCGGGATTTTACGGATGTCAAGCGTGAAGATCTCTCGGAGAAAAATCATTGAAGTGGACGATCTGCTTCCACGTGTCTCCACCGATGCATGGTCTATATTTACTTCGGGACTTCAGCACTTCGAGCTTCAGGAGTTTCAGATGTTAGTTCTTTGAAACATCTCGGAGGAAAATCTCTAGAGTAAATGATCTGGTTGTGTGTCCTGATAGATGAACGACCCAGATTCACTTCGGATCTTCAGCAGTTCGGTCCTCGGGTCTTTTGATGACTCTAGGTGTTAAACTCCATGCAATTCTGCATCCCCGAATGGATGACAGCCCTCTATCTGATTCGCTTGATAGATCTCCACCGTTGAAACTTTCCCCTGTTTATTTTGGCAACCCTGGCCCAAATATGATCGTTCTTAGCGACTGCATTTATCCACGGGCATTTCCTGTGTATAAAAAAAGACTTAGTGGACCTGTGGTGAGCTTAATCAATGGGAAAATATGATGACAATTAATTCAAACCCAATCCAACATATATTTATCCTTTGAGAAACAGAGAGAGACATGCGCAATGACTCAAAAATGAATAAGGACCAATATACTTAGAAATGGGAAAACAAAAACTGAACCAACCAGAAAAAGAAAAACAAATGACGAAGGCAGAGTCAAACAAGAGGAGAAGTAGGGGATGCAGACCTAGGTTATAACATTGGCTCTAACTGGGGATAACTCATCCCTGTGAGGTGTTGAGAACTGTAGATTGGTGCCTTGAGATTAGATAACTGATCTTACCTTTCATCACTTACCCTCGTTTCTGTCTGTTAGCCCTGTGTATCTGTTACTGTCTCTCAACCATGCATTTTATTGAATCAAAAACTGAAACCGCACCCCATTGCCTTGTTGGGCTATGGAGTCTTTATTCACACACAACTAACTAATCAAAGAAACAATAAAGGAAAGCATCTATGGTACAAGAGGGACCTTCCCCCATCCTTAAACAAAGTAGTGTTTCAGGAAGCGCCCATTTACTGGGCCTCCAAATATTTTTGTATCATCTAGATTGTGCAAAATGAACATGTTGTTGTCGAGAACTTCAATCACCTTAAA
>JASDQU011028045.1:0-10219 GCA_032191745.1 Picea mariana
CTGCGGTTATTGGATGATAATGCTACATTGATATAACACTTGGATTATATGGTTAAAAATGATTAAATTGCCCTATTACTGATTCACCCCCCCTCTCAGTAATCCAACATCACTCGGGGCCAAATTCAGCAGAAGTTTCTTTACGTGATGGGGGAACTCAACGCAATGGAGACCATTGCTTCCTAAGGGGGAGGACTGATCCAGGTGGATATTGGTGGCCACCCACCTATTCCAACTGACTCCTCTTGACAAATTTTAGTTCAACATGTTTTTCTGTACTTCTTTGTAATTGTGAGTTCTACACTTTCGGGGTTGTCTGAAGCCCTACACATATTTCAGGTGGATATTGGTGGCCTCCCACCTAATCCAACTGACTTATTTTGAATGTTTTTATGTCAACACATCCTTTTGTACTTCCAAGGCCGTTTTGGGGCCCTAAACAATGTTTTTTGGCTTGTCACAGTCAAACTGTAGACATAGTTAGAATTTGACGACGTAATGTATAGTTCTCGAAAAGACCTTTCCAACGGACTATCACGTGCCTAAAATGAAGGTCATATGCAAATGTTACGATCCCGGGAAGTTGAGGTACCAACTTACCCATTAGGGCCCAAGGACTTTTGGCATTTCACCTACTAAGGTTAGGTTTTTGGATGTCTAGGGTTTCGGAATTCATGAGTAATGTTAAAAAGGTCTCTGGAGCCTCATTGTAATCATTCTGCTCAGACGATTGTGTGTAGCAACCACATCTATTCTCGGAGATAGATACCACCATTCAACCAAGTTGTTTCAGTTCTGCAGTTTTACAGTTTCAGCCTATTTCATTTATTCAATAAAAGATATTGTTCACTAGATATCTGTGTTGTTCTCCATATCTCCGTGTTTATTGTATTCAGTTTGTTAATCAATGCGTTCCGCTCCTAAATCAGGACTAGTGTTGCACACAAGTTTCAAAGGAGAGAACGTTCTCACATGGTCGTTGGCTCCTTATTTCCACCGGATCAGCCCTGACCATTTCTGAATGCCCATAAGCTCTTTGAAGGGAGCAACTTCGGAGGATTTCTCAAGTAGCTTCGTATCAGAAGGAAAAATAGCGATGCAATGAAATCTATGGATTATCAAGATAAATCAAGGGAGAAGGATCATGTTCATGCTATTTTGGAATTATTGTTACGATTCTAAACCAGGTGGAGTGATGAAGGAGGAGCTGGTTCAATTAACACCTATCTAAATTATATCCTTGCTGGAAGTTATTTATTAGTGTATGTTAACATCCCTGAGAGATAACAAGTTGTGTTAATAGAATAAACAACTGGAAGATACGTTTAGTCGATCCATCATCTATGCGTACGGTAATGATGTTAGCCACAATTATTTTAATTGAGAATTAAATAGCAATTTTATTAAAGGTTAACGAACTGATAGATATCTAATCCTTGACAGGTCTTACTGTGTAACGGTAATAATTTATAGGTCGTTACAGCCATGACGAGATTTCTTGCTGATTTCGTATGCTTATTAATGATCAGGGAGGGAAGCGAATTTTAACGGTCGTTTAATTGTGTACAAATTAGATTAAAATATAGGCTTCCCGTGACCTTCGACATTTGGCACACGTAATTTTTTTTTGTACCTGTCAATGGCTCTAGTCGCTTGCGACTTGCAGCCAAACTCACAGGTTTCTCCAAACTAACTTTCATTGACAAGAATTTGTCTGTAGATTTTTCAGTTCTTTTAAATCGTCTAACCTGATAGTTAGGATAAGAGGTGGAGTATGGTACAATCCAGTTGTGCGCTTAATGGCTAAACACAAAAACACAGACACTCGCGCACTAGTCGATCGTGTGACCTCTCTCCTGTCTGTTGTTGTACTCAGTTGTGAGAGCTGAGAGGTACTGGTTGGTTGGTCTAATCTTGTATATACTTGAAGTTTAGTTTGTTTCCTCTCAAAAGATTACAAGTTCAAATCCGGGGGTAAAGTATGTATATCAAATCACAGTAATTTAATCAATAACTGAAACATTATTTATTGCATTAGTTTATAAGTGATGGGACTTATGGAAAGATGCGTTTTAATTTAATCTTATTTTTTTATTGTATTTCGGTTAATTAGGTTACTAACAATTGGATAAGTTATGCTATCAATTGGGTATTCTTAAACTCTTTATTTTGTAAAAAAAAAAATATGTATGTCACAGGGTATATAATATTCTAAGGTAAGAGTGAGTCGTTGGAAATCTAGGTGCTAAGAAATTTAATCAAAAGATCCACAATTATTTATACAAATTGGTAATGGGTTTTTTTTAACATAAACGATTGGGAATTTATATTTATTAGAAAATTATTTGATTGTTGCATTTTAATTGTGTTGGTGAAACCAATCCAATAGGAGTTACTAATTTGTCATGTAAAAATGGCTACATATGTAAACAAAATTAGCAGAAATTTACATTTCATCAAAAAACCTGTCTAGAAATTATGAAAAGTTGTTGGGTCCTCCTAGAAATTTGTTGGATATGCTGTTGGATTAGCTTCTAGTTGTTGAATTCCTTCTCCTAGGTTGGGCCACGCTGGAGCCATCGAAGAAGCAGGAGGTACCAGAGGGTGCTCGTTGCTTTCTGTTGAGTGGAATGTTGAGGGAAGCCTTGAGCCAGCTGAATTGTTGGAGTTCGCTAGATGTTGGGGACGGTTTAAAGGGTTTCCCATTTGCTATGCCATTTCTCCAATTTATCTGGTGTTCATGTTGATCCCGCGGAGAGCAATTGCGAGATCGTGATTATGCCTGAGTTCTTGTTGATGCAATTAACCTTGTAGATTGGCTATATCATCCTGCAACCCCTGATTTTCCCTTTGAAAATCTCTGAGACGAATGTCTTTTCTTTCTTCTACGCGCCTGACATCCATACGCAGAGATAGAAATTGCTCCCTCAATTCCTCAAAGACGCGGGATGGGTAAGTACAGGGGGTTGGGAAGGAGGGAGGTGTTGNAGTTTAGCTTGTTTCCTGTCAAAAGGTTACAAGTTCAAATCCGGGGGTAAGGTATATATATCAAATCACAGTAATTTAATCAATACCTGAAACATCATTATTGCATTAGTTTATAAGTGATGGGACTTATGGAAAGATGCGTTTTAATTTAATCTTATTTTTTATTGTATTTCTCTACTTGGGTTAATTAGGTTACTAACAATTGGATAAGTTATGCTATCAATTGGGTATTCTTAATCTCTTTATTTTGTAAAAAAAAAATATGTATGTCACAGGGTATATAATATTCTAAGGTAAGAGTGAGTCGTTGGAAATCTAGGTACTAAGAAATTTAATCAAAAGATCCATAATTATAATTATTTATACAAATTGGTAATGGGTTTTTTTTAACATAAACGATTGGGAATTTATATTTCTTAGAAAATTATTTGATTGTTGCACTTTAATTGTGCTGGTGAAACCAATCCAATAGGAGTTACTAATTTGCCATGTAAAAATGGCTACATATGTAAACAAAATTAGCAGAAATTTACATTTCATCAAAAAACCTGTCTAGAAATTATGAAAAGTTGTTGGGTCCTCCTAGAAATTTGTTGGATATGCTGTTGGATTAGCTTCTAGTTGTTGAATTCCTTCTCCTAGGTTGGGCCACGTTGGAGCCATCGAAGAAGCAGGAGGTACCAGAGGGTGCTCGTTGCTTTCTGTTGAGTGGAATGTTGAGGGAAGCCTTGAGCCAGCTGAATCGTTGGAGTTCGCTAGATGTTGGGGACGGTTTAAAGGGTTTCCCATTTGCTATGCCATTTCTCCAATTTATCTGGTGTTCCTGTTGATCCTGCGGAGAGCAATTGTGAGATCGTGATTATGCCTGAGTTCTTGTTGATGCAATTAACCTTGCAGATTGGCTATATCATCCTGCAACCCCTGATTTTCCCTTTGAAAATCTCTAAGACGAATGTCTTTTCTTTCTTCTATGCGCCTGACATCCATACGCAGAGATAGAAATTGCTCCCTCAATTCCTCAGAGACGCAGGATGGGTAAGTACAGGGGGTTGGGAAGGAGGGAGGTGTTGAGGGGGAAAGGGGGGGAGGGGGGAAAGGGTAGTCGGGAAGGTCAAGAAAAATGGAGGGGGTTAGATCCGAGGTAGAGTTCGAAGAGGTTAAATCCAGAGTTGAGAAGGGAATTGTCTAAGACGATGGGAGTTAGGGGAGCCAAGCATGTGATCCTACTTGGTTGATGAAGAGTTGGCCCTGTTCCAGAGTCTTTGTTGATTTAGCTAAGCGATCAACTTCCTGATTATGAGAGCAGAGAATATGAAAGAAGTGGATCTTGGTGAATTGTCGTTTTAGGGTTTTAGTTTGAGAATGAAGGTTGCTAGAGATTTTGGTGGTAGAAGTTGATTGGCCAAGGAGATCCCTTATTACTATTTCAGAGTCTCCAAGAACAGTGAGGGTGTGGATGTTTCTTGATTGAGCAATTTGGAGTCCCATGTAGACAACAAGACTTTCCTCTTTATTATTAGTGGTTTTCCCAAGTCCCCGGGAGTAATCCACGATCTTTTGTCCATCGGAGTCGAAGATGACTTCCCCCGCACTTGTCGCCCCTGGATTACCTGTTGCAGCTCCGTCAAATAAAATAATTGAAGAGGATTGCTGTCTTTTCCAATGGGGTAAGTCATTATCACAGAGGCGTCGTTGACAACCTTGCCTCTTGATTTCTCATTTTGGGATTGGGGGATGGGTTGAGGGGGAGGGGCCCATAATGTAACTGATCCATTCTTCTTCGCTCTGCTCCAGGGTGTTGAATTTTTTAATAATCTAGGTTAAGCATGTAGTTCGTTCCAATTTTTCATTTCTCTTAACCATAAACAATAATGTTGCAGCAACCAAGATCACAAGAAGAAACACCATGCACAGGAACATAAGAAGTATCCTGGGAAACCCTTGTCAACAAGGGAATAAAACCCAGCCAAATCCTTTGTTATATTCTTCAAGAGAAATACCTTTACCACCAATAAGACCTAGCACACAAGAGTGTGCTCAAACCCTAGAAGACTAGCACCCAAGAGAGGTGTGCACTTTTCCCAAGGAGATATACTTCCTGAAATTTCCAAACTCATGTGAGAGATATGATTCCACAATGGGGAATCTACCTTTACTTATACTAAACTAAACCTGTCAACAAAAGTGTCTATTGGCACAACAAGGCCGACCTCATTAGCTTATAATATAATTAATATTAAGAAAATTAATTATCTTTTACATTAATTACTAGTCACATTAAGGTGGGGCCGACCTGTACCCTTTACATTACAATTAGGGTTACAAACAGGTTTGATTCTTGATTAATATAGCAAGGGATCTTATACACCCACTAGTGCTCATCCACTAGGGGCACATCCATAGGTATGTCCATATCTCTGGCTCACTACATTACACAAAAGAACCACTTCTTCACCAGTGCTTAGCCACTAGGATCACGTTCACCCGTGCTCGTCCATAGGCACGTCCACTCAACAAATCTTATTTCCCACCGCATTACACAGGAGAGTCATCTGGAGTTTCTTGTCAACTCTTCTTCTCAGGGGAGGCTAATACATCATCTTTATTTTTGTTCTCATGAAGATACACCAACACTTTGGGATTTCACACGTTCACCTTGCGCTCAACCACATGCACGCCCAACTCTGCAGATCGCCTTTCACATAGAAGAATCATCTGGAGTTCTTCTCAACTCTCTGAATGGAGGAGGTCATCCTATGTTCTAGGTCTGTCTCAGATAGGAACCACACACCCTTATAAGGGGCTTTCTCTCAGGTTTGTAAGATGGAGAATGTCTCACATAGTTGCAGTCATCAACACATGGTGTCTACCATGTCAAACCAGATTGCCTTGGACATGAAGACTTCATAAACTAAACCACATATTTTGGCTAGTATGCGCTACGGGGGAGAGATTCTCACGAAAAATAGCCTGGTTTCGAGCAAGATAGACTTCCCAACAGATGAATTTGGGGACTTGTCTCCAAAGGATAGTGAAATGTTTCTTGTTTTTGAAGCATCCATCATATCTTTGTTTCCAAGAGATGAAAAGGTCATTCCAAGTCTCGGGGGGAGGGGGGGGKGAGGGAGGGGAAGATAAAGGAGTTTCCATATTTGGGAAGAGAAGGGGCACTCAAGGAAGAGGTGGGAAATGGATTCGGAGGTTGAGAGACAAAAGGGGCAACAAGAGGGGCCCTAAATTCCATGTTTTTGCAAGTTTTATGTTGTTAGTATTTTTCCATGAACCATCAGCCAATAGAAGATATTTACTTTAGGAAGAGAGGGGTCAGACCAAATTTCTTTCTAGATTTTGGAGACTAGGGGGCCCTGATCATAAGATTGCAAGAGAGAATAATCATCTTTGACTGAAAATTTTGTGGATCCCCAACTACAGGAGTCAGATAAGGAGTGATGGGTGGGAAAACATCCGACCAAATTATTGAAAAAGGTGGAGATTAAGGGTCGTAGATGATCATGAGTGTTCTTCGGTTTCCAGTTCCTCCAGTCCCCATCAGAGTTCCAAAGGCAGAAATATTTAAGAAGGAAGAGACCTTTGGTATAGCACCAGTCTTTTAGGGGCTGGAGAGATTCTTGATTGTTCAATGGTTCAAGATCCAAGGTATGATCAATCCAGATGTTTATGTGTGCTCCTCTCCCTGGGGCCCAAGAGAGTTTAGATTTGATAAGGGGGAATGCATGTTTTAGGAGACGCCATATTGGGGAACTAGGGAGAGGGGAAGGGAGGACGTCAAGGCAACATAACCTTGAGGAGTTGAAATATTTTGCTATAAGAGATGATTTCCACCAATCTGCAGTTCTTTTGATTAGACGCCAAGTTAGCTTTGCTCCCAAAAAAGTGTTCATTAGAATAGGATCCCTGATAGCTAGTCCTCCTTTGTTGAGGGGTTGAAATACTTGTTTCCAATTGAGGAGGTGAAATTTTTTGGTGTTTGTTTTTCCTCTAGCCCAAAGAAAACTTCAGAGAGCTCTAGAAATTTTTTCAAGAGTGCCTTTTGGGGAAAGAAGGCCATGGAACTGGAAAATGGAGAGTGAAGAGAGGATAGATTTGAGGAACACTGATTTTCCAGCTGGATTGAGCCAACGACCTCCCCAACTTTGAATTATTGTGAGAATTTTATCAATTACTTCTGTCCAAGCCGTGGTGCCATAATAATTTAGAAATATAGGCATACCTAAATATTTGAAGTAGTTCCGGGTGGTGATGATAGGGAAACCGAAAATTCTGGCAATATGGTCTTTGATGTGACCTGGGACCTTCCAACCATAGATCCTTCATTTGGCTGAGTTTAATTTTCCTCCAGAAGCCAAGAGAAAAGAGTTGAGAACTTTCTGAAAGCGATTGGATATAATTATAGAGGTTGCCCCCAGAAGAAGTGTGTCACCTCCAAACTAAAAGTGATTTATTTCCTTGACCCTCCTTGCAATAAGTAACCCCGAGAGAGTCTGCCATTTCTTCTTTCTTCTTCTAATTTTTGACTGAGAGAATATTCTAGAAGGATGTAAAGGAAGGGGGAAAGGGGGCATCATTGATGGAGGCCTCTGCTGGCCTTGAAAAATTGCAATAGTCAACTGTTTATTAAGGGGGAGATCCAAGGGGAACCAATGCAGGCCCTGATCCAACAAATAAAATCTTTAGAGAACCCATAGGCTTTGAGGATTGAGAACAAGAAAGAGTGGTTGACGTGATCAAAAGCATTCGCCATATTTAACTTGATGACCATACCTGGGGCTTTGCTTTTTTTTCTGGAATGAATGGCCTCTTGATAAAGCACGATATTGTTTGTAATTTGTTTGTTTTTTAAGAATCCTCCCTGGTTTTATGAGATTATAGTGGATAGCAAGGGATTTAGGTGATTTTCAATGATCATAGTGAAGATTTTATACGAGGAATTACAAGGGAGATGGGACGGAAGCAGGAGAAGTTAGCAGGGTTGGAATATTTGGGTATGAGAGCTAGGAAGGTGGAGTTTGTAGCTCCTCCAAGTTTTTTCTCTTGGAGGGTGTAATTCAACATTTTCTTTAGATCTCGTTTTATGTTGGCCCAAAAGGAGCAGTAAAATCTAATTGGAAACCCATCAGGCCTAGGGGATTTTTCAGGGTCCATGTCCAAAAACTGCTTTGGCTATTTCTTCTTCAGTTATCTCCCTGACTAATTGACTGTTTTCATGTTCAGAGGCTATGCTTGGAATTTTGTCTAGCATATCTAGAACTTCTCCATTTGTTCCTTCATTACTTGGCTGCTGACATAAGAAGTCAAAGTGGTGGAAGGCCGCTTATTTGACTTGTTCAAAGGTATTGCGTTGTTGGCCAGTATTTGAAAGAATGGATGTAATTGTATTTTTTTTTCTCCGATTTTGTTCTTGTTTGTGGAAGAAGGAGGTATTTGAGTCTCCTGTTTTTAGCCAAAGGCTTCTAGACTTCAATATCTAATGTTTTTCTTCTCTGCACAGGGAGTGATGAATTTTTTGATGGGATTATTTTTCTTGATTCAGGAGTGTCTCAGTGACTTCCTCCTCTTCTAACAAAAGTTGAACTTTCAAAAGTAGTTCAATCTTTTATTTCCTTTCTTGATGTGGCGGGATATAGGAATCTTTCACCCAGTCTTTGAGAGCTATTTTGACTTCCTTTAGCTTGCATTCCCATATATAATTCCGGGACCCAGAGAAAGGGGAAGACCATGTTTTTTGAATGAGTGGTGGGATATTAGGGTTTTCAATCTAGAAAGGATTAAAGAAGAAGGGAAGAGGGCCGAAGTTCTGTGGATTATTGAATTTTAGGGAGATTGGCTTGTGATCAGAAACAACAGACAGAAGGATATGGGAGGAAATTTCTTGGGGGGGGAGAAGGCAATTATTGTTGATGATGAAGCGATCCAGTCGAGATGCTATATGGAACAGTCCAAAGAGCCTGTTGTTCCATGTATACTTTCCCTTGTATGACTTGACGTCCTGCAAATCCCAGTCTGTGATTAGATCAATTAGGTTTTCAGAGAAGGGGTCTTTGATTTTACTACCTCCTTTCTTTTCTCCTGAGTTGAGGTGGGTGTTGAAGTCTCCGCCGATTATACAAGAGGAGAGATAAATGGTGTTTTTGAGCATGAAAAGGGAGTTACAGCAGGTGGTTTTGTCCTTGTAGGAGTTGGGAATATAGACATTAATTACTGAAATGATGTTACTGAAGTCCTTATTTTTAAGAACAGATATAAGCAAGCTTTGAGTTTCTAGAGTTACCTCAAGAGTCCAGATATGATTGTCCCAAAGAGTTTCTATGCCGCCATAGGCTCCTTGAGAAATCACGGCTACTCCAGTGGTGTTTTTGAAAATCTTTTTCGTTGTTTCTAGGATCGTTGACACCTCCATTTTAGTCTCCTGGAGGAGGATTACTAAGGGGTTGGCCATAGTTTTGAGATATCTTAGGGATTCAACTTTGGATTTACTACCAAATCCCATGCAGTTCCAGGAGAGGAGATTCATTTACAGGGAGTGGAGGAGGCTTGATTTCCATGGGTCGTTTTATAACCCTATGTTTCATAGGATCAACTAGTGACTAGAAAATTTCCACTCTTGGTGTAATTTGGTTGTAAATAATATTTCATTCTACAAATTATTTTCAAAAGAAAAGAAAAAAGATGAAAAGAAAAGAAAAGAAAAGACAAAAGACAAAAGAGGGAATAAAAGAAAAATGATATAGCCCCATGCAATAATGTTGACTTGTCCATACAGTTTAATGATGGTCAAGTCTTTGAATTTATGTTGATAGGATTAGTGAATAAATCTTGGCTAAACTGTTTAATCTTAGCCAAGTAGATAGGCTAGGTAGTGAATAAATTTGATCAAACTGTTTAATCTTGGCCAAATAGCCCTAGGGTAGAGTAATTATTAACCCAACAGTATAATCTGGGTTAAATGTGTTAGATAAATAGGATAGAACATAGGTTAATTGGATTTATTTCGATAAGAAAAGCCTAATGATGGTCGAGATTCTTTGTTTTGATGTGTAAATGATGTTTTCTAACCCCTTGGTGACCAAAATGAGAGGGAATGGTGTTAAAACCCATAAAATACGCGTTATCCTAAGATTTTGCAAAGTAATATGTTGCGCTCTCCATGATTAAAGGGTGCGTCAAGATCAATGGCTAAGAAAACAGTGCTCAGATCTATGGCTGATAAGAA